>CANXYC011968855.1:0-36930 GCA_948193065.1 Aleurites moluccanus | reverse complement strand
AACTCGGAATAGGAATTGAACCATCGACAAATTGAAGCTTATTCTTAGACAATAAAGCCATTTTCATGGATCTGAACCAAGAATGATAGTTAGACCCATTCAATGGTGGTGAAACCAAAATAAGGGACGGATTTTCATTGGGATGTAGATAATAAGGACTGGATACTTGCTCTTCATCTCTCAAATTGGAACTGGAAGGATTCACCATCGTAATTATGAATTTTGGTTAGGAAATAACGTTTGGTTTTTGGGAAAATAAACTTGGAAAAGAAAACTTCGAGAGAAAAGAAAGGAAAAAAAAAATCAAGGAAAAGGAATATGCTCTGATATCATATTAACTTTTAATAATACACACAAAATTGAGAGGGAAATCTTTTCTACTACTTCTCATTTATTTTTTCTAATTTATAGACAAGCTATGTTAATAGTCTGAGCTGGCTCAATTAGTTACAATTGACTAACATACTAACTAATCAATTTAACAAGCTAACAAGCTAACAGTTATTTATTTACAATTGATAAATTAATACTGTCAACAATATACAAAATAAATATCTGCAAAAATGATTAAAAATTCATAAAATTTTACAAAAGTTATTCACTTAAAAATATATTAAAAATTTTTAATTTTTTTATTTATTACACCCCTAAATAGAGAATATTGACTATGACCAAACAGAATAATGATTAATACATCTAATAGTCTTTTTTTTTTTTAAAATATTTCAAAAAAAATTGCACAAATTAATGGGACTGACTTGATTGTATTAATAGGACAAACTCAATGCAAAATTGTCATCGTAAAAATTCTGGGCAATTTATTAATGAACCTATGTTGAATTTGGGTAAATTTTGGGTAAAATTGTCCTCTTCAAATAGTGCTGAAATCATGATATCTGAAATGGTACTTTGCATTATTTCTAGAACTGAATACTCGAATTCAAACTTCAGTGAAGTTAAATTTACACAGGAAAATTTTTGGGCATCCTGTTTTGATTTTGCTCTTATCCATGTACCTAATAGAAAATTCACCCAACATTTCAAGCAAAGATTGATGCCGAAACTACAAAACTACACAAACTGAAATTATAGATCCTTTTTCTCCCAACTGAAGCTGAAATTCATATTAAGGAAAATAACTAGATATGCTTTCCCACGACTACAACAATTCAATCATTAGTTCAAATTAAGAGTTCCTTTTTTTTTTAAATCCCGTTCTATTCCAAATAATAATTAAAAAAAAAAAAAGATAAAAAGAATCCATCACCTTTTCAGATAAAAGGCGTTGCACTAAAAATTGAAAAACAGAACAAGAACAAAATACTAATAACATAAGACGAGAGTGTTAAATTCACTGCATAATTAGTGAATTTACGAACAAATTAAGAAACTAGTATACAACAAATAGACTTGTTATTACTCTGTCTTGCCCCCAATGGCCTTGATGGAAAAATTATCAGGCACCGGTCAAAACTTTAAAAATGGCAACATGCGAAGATTACAATGAGAGATCTTAGCATTAACATGTTTTTTCCAGGAAACATTGTTTATGTGACGCGAATTAGGAGTACAACCATGATGAAAATACATGTCATTAGAAAAATCAGAAGCCAAGTGAAGCATGTGGTCTTGGAACTTTTTGAGTATATCTCTACGGCCCGTACATTAACACGACCAGTTCCAGCCAAGCTTTGCTCTACGGCCTTCTCTGTAGAATCAAGTATCTGCACCCAAACAAAGGAACATACAATCAGGGTTCAATAAGCAATAAACCAACATGGCTCATAGTATAACTAAGTTAAAATACAAGAAACGTCTATTCCACATGTATATAAGAAATATCAATAAAGAAAATGTGCACATCCAGAATAAACATTGCACAGCAGTGTTGACAGCTCCGGTCTCCAGATATGGGGCTAAGGATAGTTGTTATGATATAGTCTTATAGATAGAGTTATGAGGTTGAGGGGTGGCTTATATCCACTTAGATATAAGCCTAATCAAACAAATGTTGCATGATGATTACCTGCCTACAGACAAGTATCAGACAGTGAAACAAATATGTTTGTTTTGTGCCTGCAAAAGGAAATCAAAACAAACAAAACTTGCATGCATGATTTTGGCTTCAACTACTAAATTTGGTTTTGACAGGGACTGAAAACACATAATCCCTAAGATAGACAACAAGAGCATTGACTTTACAAACAGTCAGACAGCCTATAGAGTGTCTGCCAGATATAAATAATCATGTTTGCATATTTAGAAAATATGAAAATTATCTATACTTCATATATAAATACAAAATCTGAACTTCTATTCAATAAGTTCTAAAGTAGAAAAGTCAGATTTCGTGATGTATATACATTAACTAAAAACTTTTAGTGGCTACTTCTATCACTAACAATAAAAAGGAAAAATAAAAGCAAAACTATGAGATCAAGCCCAATGTAAAGGTGCTGTGTCCCATGTCAAGGAGAAAAAGAGTGAAGGGAGAAGTTTGCTTCACTTTTTCCCTTAATTCAACAGTGGGCAAGTCCCACATTTAAATATTGATAGGAGAAAAATTAAGGGCATATTTTTCTTATAAAAGCTTGCTGTGCTGTCTTAATGACTTACAATTTTATAGGTCAGTCAATGTTAATACCTAGAGGGTCCATTCCAAATTAATTAAAATGATTGGCAGCATAGACTGTGTAGCAAGTCTATGAACTTGCCTTGATTCCACTCTATGGAGTGGAATTCTCAGATTGTTCTGCAATTTGTCACTAGTGAAGAAGAATTGTCTATCCTAACAGCTTCTCGGGTAATAAAGTTAGTACTTTGTGCAAAATACACAGATTTTAATAATGACATCAACTTCCAGTTATTTTAATTCAAGAAAAAAAAACAATGCTGCCATGGATACCTCTCCCATTGCCATTCAAAACCCTCCGTTCACGCCAAAAAATAGTTTACAAATCTGAGTGACTTCAAGATTGAACTCACACAGTCCACATTAGTCAAGTAATGACCAAAGAAATATGACACTTCTTTATCTGTCCAATTATTTTCTCAATCAAATATTATGTTAAAAAACAATCATTAGCTAAAATATGGAGCACCAGATTCTCTAATACTGCCTCCTCCAAAACATGCAAGAATACTGACAAAGCTAGAAATGTGCATTCTCTTCAGATAACAAAGCATTTCCCATAAATTATCATCAATATCAACAACTGAAATCGTGTAAGCTCATAGGATACCAAAAACATTACCTTTTCAGTATTTTGCAGAGACTGGCTCATCAAGAGACTACTCTCCTTGAGTTGTTGTGCCAACCCAACCATTTCATCTGTCAAGTCCTCTTGAAGCTTTCTGTTACAACATGCATAAATTTAATAGGAATGAATACGTAGAATAAATTAATATATCAGTGTGTTTATCATGAAAATTTTCTCATATTCATTTCAGGACTTGCAGTGTAGATTTGGATACAGTTATAATACTGTAAGTAACATTCCAGAGAAACCACTAAGAAGCAACCTTTAAAGATCTTCAGCATGGTAAATCATGTAGCCTATCAATGAACTTTGCAACAGACCTTTCATTTTCATCTTTATCTCAGGAAAGAGGGGAATTAAAGGAAGGGAAAAGGAAAAACAACAAGAACTAACGGTCAATATTGGTGTGTGCTTTGCCTTACTCCCCCACTTCTAGTTACACTCTTTCTTCAGATACTTGTTATGCTTCTCTCTCTTGAACAACATCAGGCTGATGCCATAAAATGGGCCATTTTACACCAAAATTAGAATTATTTACCAAATGGAAAGATTGTAGCTCATCTCCTCAGGAGAACCATCCCTGGTGTATATTCAGTGCATCTTTAGCAAAAGAGTGGCTTCCGGGTGTAAGTAGATAGCAAGTGATACTTGTATGTTATCATGTGGAACTCCATTGGGGCCGTATAAATCTTTATATAGCATTAAATACCAATAAAATCGTATTTACTTGAAAACTTCATTCACAGATCCAAGAATACATCACTTTGTAATATACATTATTATCAAATTTAAATAAAATACATATTTCACAATCAAGTGTACCCTGATGAAACAATATAGAAGTACCTGTGCTTTTCAATGTGTGCTTTTGCTGCAGTATCCAATTTGACAGGTGCTGATGTATCAACCTGATCAATGTCACGAGTTCTGTCATCAAAATTTGGGGCTGCCCTGTTGAATAAGCAACATAATTCAAAATGAAACAAATTACAATATAGAAAGGGAGGGAGAAACAAGGAACAGTAATTGGTAGATTGCATAAATCACATAAATCCTAACAACTAGAGATTCAATTACACTAATCTTCTTCTTAAGCCAGGACAAGAGGGGAACTGAGTTTCTCCATCTGCTTTAGGACTTTCTGTTGCCAAACTCCCAGCAAAAGGCTCTTCAGATATCCGAATATGAGGCTGAGAATAAGCCATATAAAAGATAGTTAGCAGTTACCAACACCAAGAAATTAACAAGATAAACAAACTAAGGCAACATAATGAAATACATGCATAGATGTAAATGAATATATGCATGTGTGTGCTTACACAAGTATATATTCAAAAAACATACCCTCACACCCACCAAAGAAACCTGCCCCAAACAATGCCAGATAAATTTGACAAGTAGTTGTTCATATTCATTAAAAAGCATAAAGGGATGCACATGATGCAGATGCTCACAAGAGAGATTCTCCTCAGAATTTCTTTTTTTGAAAATCCATAAAATGTAGAAACTCAAATCTACCAGATCAGGAGGCAGAGAAATTGGGATAATTGTGTTGTCCAAAAATATTGTAGATTGAGTTCCAACAATGGCAAATAATCAGAAACAGGCCTCCTTTCCCATGAAAAATGTAAAGAATGTTAGATATTTAGGAGAAGAGATACGACAATAATAAAGAGAAACTCAATAGCCTTCAGGTCAGACCAAGGTCTGCCAGCATTTAAACAGCAGGGAAGCATCTTTCCATTCAAGGCCTACTATGTTAATGAAAATTATGAAGTTAAAATTGGCATTCGATTGTACAACTTCCAAATAAAGATTTATAGATAAGACTCTTCACACTAAACATTAAATTATTAGATTCACATATTTGTTTACATACAGACTGCAGTCAAAGTAAAAAGCATGGATGAATAGATAACACAAATAACATATTTCAACTTCTAACCATTATACTTACTGTAACCAAAGGGGTAAGCAATTGGAAGAAGGAACACGTGTCATGAAAGAAATTAAACCAAATAAATGTGTAGCAATCAACCAAGTCAACAAATTCATTGAGATGGACATGATAAAAGAGAGTTTATTCAACTGATGATTTAACAGTATGCAACACATTTAATTTCTAGGTCATACAACGCACCAATGGGGCAGCTAGTCTGGAAGCAATAGCTTCAACCTTCTCTGAATAATCATTCACCTTAGCTTTTGAAACTCTGTTGAAGTGTATTAAAAAAAGAAGTTAAAGTAGCACTGCATTTAAATCTCAGCGACTGTTACATGAACACAAAGCTTCAACCACTTCTAAAGGGAATATATATATGATGGGGAGAGTATAGTGGGGGGGGGAGAGAGAGAGAGGAGGGGTGACACAGCCCGCCATCATTTTAGTATTCACTAAAGAAAATCTTGTCATGAATTCTGTTTCATTTGATCAATGACAGCTACCAAATTCAAATGCAAAAGGAAGAAAAATCTGGCTAACAATCAGAGAAAACTAGATGTATTATGAGTATGCCAGCTTTCCTTGGACTTTTGCAAAAAGCTTCAATATCAGTTTTCCTTGAAAAGGGCATTTGAAAAAAGTTTGAATGTGCAGGAAATTTTCATACAAATCGAACAACAAATATAACAGAAGAAATTAAGAAAGCATAGTTACCTAGGTAAGCCATCTAGAGTTCTTTCTTCAGCTAGTTCTTCCAATAGTTCCCGTAAAGTAGCAACATACTGCAGAGTAATGAAAAACAATCAGATTCCCTAATGAAGAGAAGCAAATGATGGAATTGAGTTCACTCACAGTGCTAATGCCATTTATAGAAATCAGATTATATAAAACCGTAACAAACATACCATGAAAAAGAAGCATCATGAAAAGAATAACTTTAGACTCAGTCGAAAGTGAGACCTATGAACATACATGTATAATTTTAGCTTGATTTTGTTGTCGTGGTGCGGCTGCAAGCAACCTCCTTAGGTTTATTTCTGTTTTACTGATTCCCATTAAAAGATCCTCTAGCAACGATGAAAAATAGGGGGGAAAAGTAAAACAAATTTTAGTTACATCTTAGTGTTAATTAAATGCCAATTTCAGATTACCTACATGGGAAAGATTAATGTTACAAACAAAGCTATGCACTTACCTGAATTACGAAAAATTGAAATATTTCTTCAACCTCTGGGATATTTCTTGGTGTTCAAATCTGCTAGCTTGAATGTGTTCTGCTTCACAATACACAAACACATTAATTTGCAGGTATGTTGATGAGGGAAAAATTATTTTGTATATTGATACAATCTATCACATATGCACATGCCATTACTGAACTCGCTCTAAGATAAAATAAAAAAAATTAATTTAACAACTAAGGCCATGCTTAGTTTGTGGAATGAAATAGACAAGGAATAGAATAGGCAATAAAATAGCTATTCCTATTCCAAATTTTGGTTCAAATAATGGAATAACTATTCCATGGTTTGGTTAATTGGCCTAAATGACCATCATCATGATTAAATGAAGTTTCACATTGAATTTTGTGATTGTATTTTTTTTTCCAAATTTAAGTAGAAATAATTAAAATTACCACATAATATGACAATTATTCAAATTTTAATTTCAAATTACTGGCATTATATTTTGTTTATTATAATTGTAACACAACATTAATTGCATGGTTAAAACTTGATTTATTCAGATTTAAAAAATTGAAAAGTTTTTATGAACTATCTCCAAGATAATCATTATCAGCAAGTAACCAGTCACCTTCCCTCTCCTGATAAGTCAGTTATAGTTACTTGAATTTCTTGACCTCTTTAAACAGAAAACAGGGCAAAAACAGGAACATGTCAATATTCTTATTATTCAAGAATCAAGATTTCAATAAAAATACTGAAAATAGCTTAGCTTATATATAGGTTAATACTTACAAATCCCAAACATGGAGAGCAAGGTCTCTTTAAGAGATTGAAAAAGAATTAACTCATCAAATAATCTTGAAACCCAGAAACAAGAGTAAATGATCAAAAGCATTACTAATAATTACTTTTCAAAAAATGCAATAACCCAACCACAAGACAAAATCAACTATTGATGACCTCCATGAGAAATTTAATAAGAATGTAACTACCACTATTATCTTAAAATCCAACCTTGGATCAAACTATTTCAAACATAATTTCAATCCACAATTAAACTACACATGCTTAGGAGAGATAAGGAGGAGAAGCTTGTTAACATGTAGACAGAAGACAGAGTATACCACAGGATACATAGGTCAGTCTGGCATTCAAATAAGTTTGATCAAGCAAACCACAAGAGAACTAAAATTTCTACTGAATTTAAATTGTATTATATCACTATAGAAAATAATGCTAGTTTCGAAAATAATTCTAATTAGTATTACTTCAATAAATAGGAAATATAACTTTAGAACTAAATGTTATTATTAGCCTATCCTAGTGGGACAACAAAGAAGTAACTAGGTTATACCACTTAACAGTTCAAGATTCATACCAGTTCTAAAAATTTAATATCTACACAACAATAGTTCTAACATTTGTATATTTTAATTTATATTCCTCCAATGGAAAACCAGATGCAACCCATGCTAAATAAGTAAAGCTACACATGAAGGTTTAACATGCATATATTTCAAGAAAAAAAAGGCATGTGAATGAAGAAACAGAAATAGAAATCGATAGGCTTAATAAGGTTCAAAATTTCAAGAAATCGGAAGTCTTTTGAAATTCATATAGTCATGATGATGGTCAGAGCCTCCATCATTAAGAGTTTTTTTTTTTAAATAATATTATGGCTTTATTTGAGTTATCATAAAAATTGAGGCAAGTTTGTAAAATTATGGGATGAGTTCTTTTCTCAGCCATGAAAATCCCAAAAAGTAATCTCCCTTTTTCTGAGACTGAAGTCACTCCATTACAGGGGAAAAAAAGTCCAAAAGCAAGAAGCAAAACAAAAAAATTCATAATGGTAATGCTTAGGCATTCAATACAAAAAAGATGTTCTGTTTAAATTGAAATTGCAAAGGAAATTGAAAGAAACGATATTACCAAATTTTAACACAGTATCCTAATTTCATCAAACCCCAAATCCTAATTCAACCCCCAAACCCCAACTATAATCTGGTCCTAAGTTATCATTCATTGGATAGTGATCCAAAAATGAAAAAATTCCATTCCCATATCCAATACCAATCCCAATTTCATGTATAGGGTTTCGCACGTGATGAGAAGATGATGCTAAGGCATAACTGATCGGAGATTGATGATGAAGTGACGGAGTTGAAGAGCCGAAATGCTGAGAGAAGCAGAGATCGACTATGATGGGATAATTGATAAATGAAAACGGCAAGGCCAAGCTATAATAGACGAGCTTGTCGTGTCTAACACAGTATAATAGTCCAAAAATAATCCAAGATTTCTCAATACTGAAAATTATTAGAACATGAGAATCGAAAATTGAAGAGTAAATAAATTATGTAAAATTGTCAAAAATGAGATTGAGAAGTTATCAGAGAGAAAAACCTAACGATTGATGAAGGTGAACTGAGAAGAACGGCCTTGGCAATGTGAGGCATCAACTACCCAATTATTCCCTCTCAGAGATGGCTTTGCTTATATGCCTGATGAGAAAAAAAGGTTGTGAAAAGACGAAGCGCTCAGGTTTTTTCAGGATGATTCGGTAAAAATTTTATTTTAAAATCAGAGTTTTAATTATAATTAATTTAATTTTTTTTATTTTTTATTTTTAAAAAATTTATAATTAATCACTTCAAAATTTATAATTAATAATTTAAATACTCAAAAAATAAATTTTATTTTAAAAACAAAACTTTTATTATATTTAATTTAAATTTTTTCTATTTTTAATTTTTAAAAATTTATAATTAATCACTTTAAAATTTATAATTAATAGCTTAAACATTCAAAAAATATTTTTAAATAGAGTCATTTTAAATAACACCCTTTCGAAATTGACAATGACAGAGAGGAAACGACTTTGGTTAAGGCCAGGAATTGAATACGACGTCGTTTATTAAGTGTGAAAACCAGGGCCTGCCTAGTGGCGGGAGAACAAATGCCTTGTCTGGTTGACTTCAATAAATCAAATTGGATCTGGGCTGTTGAACTTTGGTCCATGAAAGAGGGAAATCGGGCCTTAAATTATTGATGATAATGTTAATTATCAATACCAAGTGACCGTTTGAATATCTAAAATTTTAATTTATTGTAGTAGGTAAGAGATTTTAAGTTTTTAATTGACTTTGAGTATTTGACCGTTTACTTTATTAATGGGTTTTGGTTCCTAATTTTGATATTTTGTCAACCTGTTACATAGAATTTATTTCACCAAAACGAGACTTCGATAAAATTCATTAAATTTTTTAAAACCCAATTTAGTAATTGTAGCCAAACACCCCCCAATAAAAATGTTACTGATTTTTTTTTAAGTTAATTACTATTTTTTTTCCTTCTACAATAATCACATATATTAAATCTCCAATGACTTTTCAAAAATATATTAATTTTCTCCCGGACTCGTTATACTAATACATTCTTCTATCTAATTTAATTTTAAAATGGTCAATAAAAATTATAAAAAGATAGAAATATTTTTACCTTTTATTTTTAATTAATTACATTTTATTTTTGCTTTAAAAAAATATTTTTAGGGTTAAAAAATTTATTTTCATATTTTTTGATAAATTTAAAAATAAAAAATAAATAAATATATTTTTTTATTTTTTATTTTTTATTTTCAAATTTTTTATTTTTTAAAAATATTTTTATTTATTTTATTTTCAAAGTTATCAAAAAATATAAAAATATATTTTTAACCCTAAAAAAATTATCAAAATAAAAATGAGATATAATTAATTAAAAATAAAAAATAAAAATATTTCTTTATTTTTACTGCACTTGTTGACCATTTTATGATTGATTAACAGTAAAATTATATGAAATAATCTAATAATATATTATAATATTTATAAAAGTTAATGTATTTAAGAGATAGGGAAATTATGTATTTAGTCATTTTATTATTGTTATTCATTGATATGTTGGTGAAACTTTTTGTTGTGTTATTGAAAATCATCTTCTATCTTCGTCTTCTTCTTCATTTGTTGTGTTCTTGACTTTGAAACATCCAAAGGTGGGTAATGAATAGCTTTAATGAGACCCACCAACTTAGCTATTCACTAGTATGATTATTGTTAAAATTGGATCAGATTGATGGATTGAATCGAAAAAATTAAAACTAAATTAAGGATCGATCCGATTAGTTCTAAAAAAAATCTCTCAAAATTAATTAAAAAACCAGTAAATTAATCGAACCGGATCAGTTTTTCTAGTTTGAGCGAATCATAATTTTTTTTTATTTTTTTAAAATTTTTTTATTTTTAATCAAAAATAATAAATGTCAAATTATATTTATTTTCACCATATATAAAATAAATATCAAATTATATATATATATATATATGTATATCGATTTTTTCTAATTTAATCGATTCAATCCAGTCGAACTTTTAACTCTTTAACTCTTTGTCTTCATTGGTTTTTAATCGGTCTGATTTTAAAAATAATGACTAGTATTTATCAGAGACAAATTTAAAATTATTTTGTACAGAGAATCAAAATTAAAAGCGTTTACTTTTTATATTAAAATTATAGTCTTATTAAATAATTATTTTTGCTTTATATTATAATACAATGAAAATATTTTATCTTTACCCACCATATACAATCTTTCAATTGCATAGCCAAAGTGAAACTAAGGTATTCTGGATTCATCAAGGAAATGCAGTGGAACTTTTATTCAATTATTATACATATTGTAACACAATTACATCTCTTTTTTTTTTTTTCCATAAATAACCACTCCAGATACACGAGCCATACATATTAGGCTCCTTCTCCACGCAGAAATGAAAATTTTATTTAAAACCAAAGAGACTGTATGATCCCTCTGCAGAATCTGAATGCTGGATCTATATAGTGCCCGTTTGGCATAATTTATAAAAGAAAAAAGAAAAAACAGTTTTTTTAGATGAAAAGTTGATTTTGATTCAGTTTATAGTGTTTGATAAATATCAAAATTAATAAAAGTAATTATCTGGATAGTTAAAATTCAATTTTTTGGATAAGTTAAAAATTAAAACTTTTTAAGATAAATGAATTTTAGATTAAACGCGTAGCTGATTTTAAAAAATTAATGAATAAAAATATCATTCAATTTTGTTAACAATAATAAATCTTCCTATTATTAGTTTATAGGCAGCTTTTATATTGTATTTTACCAAACACAAATATACAATTAATTACTTTTGAAAGTATCACTTTTAGAAATAAAATTTTTCTCCATATGAAAAATTATTTTCATGAGCTGTGCCAAACTAACTTATATTCTATTTAAGATCATCATTGATTATTTAACTTGTGATTTCTCTTCATAAAGAGTTAATTACTCGTCTTTTTACTATTATCATCATAAAAATTATAAAAAATATTAAACATATATTTCAATTAAAAATAATAAAAACTCATTACAATATTATTGAAAAAAAATAAGGAAAATTGAAAAGAAAAGAAAGTAAAAAAAAATAGGACCAAATAATATTTTAAAAAATACAAAGTTATTTTTTAAAATATAATGACCATTTTAATAATTTTATCAAATTTTAAAAATTAAATAATAATTTATTTTAAAAAATCTAAAAAATCAAAGGAATATGTGTCTTCTTATCTCTATATGCATCCATCTATATTTCTCGTAATCATGCTAACAAATGAATTTAGATTATTAATTTCTCACTTTTTCTTTTTTTTTATATTTTTCAGTATTAGAGTATTAAAAATTCAAATTTGTCCAGTCGAAATCCCAACATTTGATTTCTTCCCTGGGCTACGCTCTTTCAGGTTGCTTAAAACATGACTCAGGTCACGTTTGGTTCTAATTTTAATTACTAATGGACCGATTGTTCCATTTTTCAGCCTGTAAATTACAAGTTTACCACTTACAGCCAACGGCTCAAGGTTGAATCTTGAGTCCCTAAACCCCATATAACGTGTTAATTCATTTAGAATGGAATCAAACCAGTTTAAAGTCAGACTAAATAATGAAAACTGGTTCCAATTCAGTTCACTTGTTAAACCATCAAGGAAGGCCCTCAAATGAATAGCAGGTGGTCTCTCTAATTGGGCTTGGGCCTCAAGTGTGACTCTTGGATCTGAAAGATAAAGAAAAAGCAATAAAGTACAAAATTAGAACTTGACAAAGGCACTCTTATACCTTAATCAATAATTCTCTTTGAGAGAATTAAAAAAACTCTAAAGCTTAACAGTTTTAGTGAGTAATTGAGTTGATAGATGATAATAAATATTGATATATTTTCTATTTATACTTTATTTACATAAAGTTAATTTAATATACATGTCCTCATATTATTGGTTGCTGCTTATATAGGTTTGGTTTTATGATCTGAAATAGAAAAATAATGAATCAGAGATCCACTAGAACTATTTTGGCGGAAAACTCCAATGCTCAAGTCAATTCATCCTCTTTTGAAAGAAATTGAGCATATATAAAGAAAAGAGTATTGAGAGAGAGAGGGAGGGAGAAAGAGAGAGAGTTTGAGAGATCTCTTTTTTTCATATATTTTATTTGTCTATTTATAGTAAAAAGTAAAACTCTTGTATATACATACCCTATTCCTCGTAATTCCTCAACTCAAAATGATTCAATTTGACTTAAAAAATACATGCCAAAGACAAATGGTTACATCCAAAATTAATTAGTATATAAAAGATAATTTATAAAAAGATAAATTATTTTAATACCCTTGACATAACATTTTAGTCATCATTATTTTAAAATTAATATTTTTAGTCTTTGAAATTTTTTATTAGCCAACATTTTAAACATTATTTTAAGAGTTAATTATAAAAAAAAAATTATGAACTATTTGCGAAATTATAATTTTATCACGAACTAAAAATTTTGATAATTTTATACATATATTTTCAATTTTTAACAAATTTAATATGAAACTGAATTCAGTCATGCTCCGGTGTCAAAGCTGACGTGAAATATTGATGTAATATTTATTATTATTATTATTTACCACGTCAATATTTTATTAGGAAATTAAATAGAACTAATTGAATCAAACTGAATCAAATCAACTTGAATCGGTTAATTTGATTTAATTTTTCAAACTTCAGTTCGGTTTGATTTTATTTTTTGAAATTTTAATTTTTTTGTTCGATTTGGTTTTCTTCAAAAAAATTGAATAAACGAACCAAACTAACCAATATATATATATTTATTTAAATAACCGAATAACTGAACCAAATATATCGGTTCAACTTGAATAATTTGCTTTCTATTTCAATTAGGTTCGATTTAATTATTTCAATATTCAAAAGAAAATCAAAATATTCAAACCAAACTTAACCAATTTTAATATTTTTGGTATTGAATGACCAAAAAATTAAAAAATAAATAGTAAAAAAAAAGGGTAAGCAATCGTTCGGTTCAGTTCAAATTAAACCGAAATAAAACTCTCAAAATCGACCCAAAATTAAAATTAAAATTTCAAAAATTAATTGAACCAAATAAAAAAAATTATTAGGTTTCTTTTTGAAAAAATCAAATCAAATAAAAAAATCAAAATTTCAAAAATTAATCGAATCGAAATGAAGTTTAGAAAATTACATCGAACCAATCGATTCAAATTAGTTTGATTTAATTAATTCGATTTGATTTTTTAGTCAGATGCTGACGTAACAAAAATAATAATAATAATAAATATCACATCAACATGATACGTCAGTTTCGATACCGAAACTCTTATTGGATTCAAATTTCGTGTTAAATTTGTTAAAATAATAATAATAATAATAAATATCACATCAACATGATACGTCAATTTTGATACCGAAACTCTTATTGGATTCAAGTTTTGTGTTAAATTTATTAAAAATTAAAAAAATATATATATAATTGCTAAAATTTTTAGTTCATAATAAAATTATAATTTATAAAATAATCCATAATTTTTTTATAATTAATCCTTATTTTGAAAATTTTAATTTATATAACATTTTAATGGTTAAGTTCTTTAATTATTATATTATAGCACACTTTATTCTCTCGAAATCTAACACTTTTAATTAAAATTAGTTTAAGAACTAAAAGTGGTCATTTTGAAATAGTAAAAACTAACATACTAATTATGAAAATTTTCAAGAGTGTTATAATAATTTTGCCTATGCAAAATAAACTGAATTCAAAATGATCTTAACCAGAACTTATTTGTCTTACTACTTCTATCTAATGTTAATTGTTCTTCATCTTTTCATTATTGTTTATGAGGAAAATAAGAAGCAAATACACCATTAATTCCATATTTTCACTGGGCAACACTACAGTTTCATATATCTTATATGGAGAAATCCTTCTGCGCCTGCTCCCAATTACAAGACTACAACTTTTCTACAAAGTTTCCCCTTTCTTTGCAAGGATGCCTAATAAATTCCCCAAAGCAGCTAAGTAATTAAAAAAAACCCAATAAAAGAAAAGAAAAACTACAAAAAGAAAAGAAATCTCAAACAAAAGGGCAAAAAACACTAATACAAGCACACTACTTTATTCTACAAAAAGAGGCCTTACTGATGAATTAATTAGAGCATGATTTTCTAATTTTAAATTAATTAATATGCTTAATTAATTATACCTCCTGTTCTAAATGATCCCTACTATTTTATGTAGGAACCTCCATCCCAGCTTTGTTGCTATGAACAACGAAGGATTTCTCTTGTTTCAGCTGATCATCATTTTTCTTTAGATGATCATCGCCGTGGCTGCGATATATCACAGCAATAGACTTGGTATCAAAATCTTTAACAAAATGGTTCATTTTGTTAGCACTTGCTTGATCTTGAATAATCAGGTCTCTGATTGCTTCAGGTATTGGCTGTTCTTTCATTATGCTCTTCCAATATTCCTCTGGTAGCTTTCTTGCATAGTTGATGTTCATACACTATACCAAATAGATTTTTTACATTAGTACATAAATTAAACATCATAATAATAATAATGAAAGAATTTTTCTAACAAATCTTATAATTTTAATACGAATTGTGAACGAACTATACAAATAAAATTTATTTTATAAAATTTAAATCTGACATTTCTTAATAAGAATTTAAAGTTTATCGTCACGATTTAATGGGAATTGACCCACAATTCCACTAATTGCAAAGAGGAAAAAAAAAAATTTAAATAAGTGATAAATTGTTAGTAATGAATTAAGACTTACCAGAAAGAGAGAGAAAAGAAGAAAGAAAGTGAATGTGAACTTCATGACTTTGCTAGTCAGTTGGATTTTTTGGTAGTTGTTCTTTCTTTGTATTGTAAGGTAGGCTCTACGAACTCTCGACTCTTTACCACTTAATTTATAGGCCAAATACAAGGACAAAAAAGTAATTATAATATTTTTGTTGGCCCAAATTAATATAAAAAAAAAAATTGTTTGCACTGATCTCATGGTCAGTATGGGATGCCATAGAGGTTACCAGGATTCATGTAAAAGTCCAAAATAACCCTAATAATTAAATAATATATATTTTATTAATGAGTTTGGATTTACTGATATTTTAATTATTTTTAGAATTTTAAAATTACAAATTGAAATCATAATTAGAATTAAAAAAAATTCTTCTATTTAATTTATTTTTATTAATGCTAAATAAGTAAACTAATGATCTTTTAATCGAATTTAACGAAATTTAAAGGTGAAATTTATTGGTAAAAATTTTAAAATTATTAGTAAGGATTTTAATAGTTATAATAAGAGTAAATTAATAAAAAAATATATAAATTTTTAATTTTTATACTAAATTTTTTTTTTTTTGTGAAATTATCATATTTGAATCAAGTGGGACTTATAAGGAGAACAAATATTTCCTAACACTTATTTTATTTATTTATAAAATTTAAATTTGATATTTTAATTAATAAAAATAAATTTTTACTGCTTGAATCAATACATATTGATATGTTTAAATTATTATTTGTGAAAAGAGAAAGTATATAATAAATAATATTTTATTTTTTAAGCATGAAATTAATGCTAGCCAATAAGAGATTAATTATACTTAATTAATTAGTATTACAATTACCCGTACAAGTGAATGTTTTTGTATGGGAGAAAATAAATTATTAAATATATATAAGATAATACAATGATTTAATTAATACAAAATTTCAGTACTTTGATCTAGCAGTTCTAATGTGCATAATATTCACGTGCGCACTAATAATTTATGTATTAAATAACACTAATTTGACTCCTAGATGCTGGACAACTAGCTTTAGTAGGTTTTGTCCAGCCACTAATTAATTAAAGTATTTAATTCATCAAATTGGGGAGGATCAAGAGCTCAACTAATTCAATGATATATAAAATATATGATTATTAAAAAAAATATTTATTTTATTTTAATTTATTAATTATTTTAATATATTTTCATTTTTTTTAATTTTCTCATATTTTATATTTTTTAACACATTTTTAATAAAAATATTATTAACTTAAGAAAAAAAAATTGGATTAAAAAATTAGATAATTAATTTAGAACATACTAAAAAAATTAAAATATTTATTATGAAACGGAGAGAGATTTGGATTAGAAAATTAGATACATATTAAAAAATATATATATATTTATTATAAAACGGATATAGCAGTATGATTTTTTTCAAGTGGTTAGGATAGCAAATTAAAATTGAAAACAATTTAGTAGCTAACTAGAAGAAAGATAAATTATTATTATATTTATATTCAGACAATCAGTAGTATTTTTGGATCAATTTATACATTAATTAACCCTTTTAAATGAGTCTAAAGATACACCCAACAAAAGCATGATTAATCTTAATTAGCATGAATTGATTTGTTTACAGTGTTGCATCAAATAATCATAAAGGGCAAATTAAATGATAAATAGATGTAAATCAAGATATTATTTCGGAGAGGATGATAAAAAAAAAATTATTTTAATTTTTAATATAGATCATCTAGCCTTGATGTAATAATATAAATGGCTTTTCTTTGAAAAAACAAATCAATTGGAAGAAACCTATTTTGTTGTACTGTAAGGGTGTTTGGCAGAGCGATTACTAAATGTGTGATTGATGTAAAAGTGCGATTATCAAATCGCCAATCAGTAAAAACAACTTATAACTGTTTATGAGATTTACCGATTGAAGATAAATTTTGTTATAATCGGAGTTTTTAATTGATCAACCAAACAATATAATTTTTTTTAATTGGCGATGCACATATTGACAATCGACAATTAGAAATGTTTAGTTAGCAAACCAAACAACCCTTATATATTTAGAGTGATTTAAAATAAACATATGGATTTAGTGATTTAAATTAAACATATGAATTTTATTTCCTACAAATTATTTAGGAAAAATATATATAAAAAGTATCATATATTTTGATTTATATTTTAGAGTTCGTAATTTTTTTATAAAATAAAAAATATATTTTACATCGTTAATAATTTAAAATATAAAGCGATGTTAGTGTTTATTAATATGAGGTTTATGTGATAATGGTAACAATTATGCAATGTTAGTGTCACGTTAACACTGATGCACTAATTAACATAAGTGTTATTATTACCACATAAATGTTAATAAAACACTAATAATGCCAACACTCTGAATCCCAAATAGCTAACAGTGCAAAAGACAAACTCATTTTATATTAAAAAAAATTTACAAACCTCAAAATATGAAAGGATGAAATTAAATTATATTTTTTTTTCTTTCCCTTATATAAATTTATAAGAAAGAAAATCCATGTGTTTACTTGACTGATATTAAAACATAAAAAAAAAAAAATAACAAGTTCACAATTTAAGGATGATTATAGGATTATTATTTTTTTTTTTATAAAATGATTTAATATATTACATTTTTCATAACCTTTTAAAAATACACTAACTTTTTCTGATAAATATCTCGTTATATTAGTACACTTTTTTTATTTAATTTTACCGTTAGTCAATTTAAAAATGGTCAATAAGGGTTGTAAAAAAATAAAAATATTCTTACCATTTATTTTTAATTAATTACATTCTATTTTTACTTTAAAAAATATTTTTTAGGGTTAAAAAATTTATTTTAATATTTTTGACAAATTTGAAAATAAAAAATAAACAAAAATATTTTTTAATTTTTAATTTTTATTTAAAAAAATAATTTAAGAATAAATTAAATTATTTTTTCTTAAATTTTTTTAATACGAATAAAAAATTTATTTTCATATTTTTTTTTCAAATTTGAAAATAAAAAGTAAAAATATTTTTTTAAAAAAAATATTTTTATTTATTTTATTTTCAAAGTTGTCAAAAAATATAAAAATAATTTTTTTAACTCTAAAAAAAAAATTAAAGTAAAAATAGGATGTAATTAATTAAAATAAAGGGAAAGTGCATTTATATATTTTTACTACCCTTGTTGACTATTTTAGAATTGATTAATGATAAAATTAAACGAAAGGGTCTAGTAGTATATTATGACATTTATCAGGAAGGAGTTAGTGTGTTTTTGAAAGATCATGAGATAATTAATATATTAAGTCATTTTACATGGGAGAAATCGTAATTAACCCATAATTATATAATTGGTATTGGATTAGATTATTCAATTTTTTATTCATATGAATTTCATTTATTTGTTATTATATAATTAAATTTCGACTAAAATTTAAATTTATAAATTTTCAGTATTAATGGCAACTCTAATTATTAAGCTAAAATTTTCATTTATTTATTTACAATCAAGTGTTTCAACTGAGAATTGTTTTTCAATTAATTGTATGGTTGGAAATTTTTTACCCAAATATTAAAATTAATTGTTTTCACTAATAAATAAACAGTACCGCTCTGGTACTCTAATCTTCCACTGTATTCTTTATCTTTTATATATACATTTCTCTTATTTAATCTTGTTTCTATATATAAATTTTGTAGTGAGGATAGCATAGTTTAAAGTTGACTTTAACAACAGAAGATAAAATAATAAAAAGAAAAGAAAAGAAAAGAAAAGAAAAAAACCTAGCTAGGGTTTCAGTCCACTAATTCTGAGGAAAAGACTGTCTATAGTGTAATATACCCGTGAACAAGCCACATGCTTGCTTTTACAATGATTTCATTGTGTTGAATTTTCTTAAATTTGAATGTTGAAGTTTTGAATAGACCGATCCAACGTGAAATACGTTTTTAGTATGGAGATTGAATTTATATCAATAACTGCATAAATTTATTGAGTTGTTTAAATCAATACATAACTGTTTAAAATAATCTATTCAATTTAAAATATATTTATAATGAAGGTGAATAATATATATATATATTTTTAATTTAGCAACAAAATGATATTATGAATCAATTTTCGTATTCCATACTAAATTTATTTTTTTATAAGGTTATCTCTGCTTGTTTGTCAGTCTTTTCTGGATAACTTTAACTATACTTATGTTGTATTTATTTTGAAAATTACAAACCCATTAAGAATGTCAGATTTTCGACCAACCAATTTGTTAATGTCAGAGACAAACTTATTTTTAAAATTCTTGTAAATCACATGAAAAGTATTTTGTCGCCTCTTGTATTAGAAGAATAAAATATTTTTGTTCCAAATAGACTAATATGGATAATGTTATCTTAGAACTTGAATTAATGCATTCCTTAAAAAAGAATCAGTATGGTTTTGGTGTATAGTGGTAACGAAGCTTGACATATCTAAAGCATATGATAGATTACGATGGTCATTCATTGAAATTGTTTTACAATCACAGGGGTTTACTCGCCTTTGGATTAACCTTATTATACGGTGTGTGAATTTGGTAACTTATGTTATTTTCCTAAATGGATCGCTGTTATCGGCGAAGTTAAACCGCATAGAGCAAACGTTAAGGTGACCCATTATCACCATATCTATTTATTTTATGCACATATGTTATGTCTAGTATGATTGATTAGGCCCATTCTCAATTGAGAATTCATGGTTTGCGTTTGTCTCCTTTTACACCTAGTATTACTTAATTGTTCTGTGCTGACAACAACCTAGTTTTCGCCAAGGCAAATCCCGAGGAAGCGTTGGAACTTAAGCAAATTCTGAGGCTTTATGAGCAAGAACGGGGTCAATTTGTTAATCCTAAAAAGTCTTCTACTTTTTTTACTTCGTCAATAACAATCTTATAGGGATAAATTTTTTTCTTCATTGGGAATCAACAGTTCCAACTATATGGGCCCTTATTTGGACGGGCCCTCAATTATTGGCAGTCTAAAGGATGCATTTAAAAATATTTATGAGATAGATTTCGGTCTAAACTTGCATTTTGGAGGGGTAGAACTTTGTCTATGGGTGGAAATGGAGTGATGATCAATGTGATATCTCAGGCTCTCCCAACGTACACCATGAACATTTACCAAATCCCTCTCTTAATAGCAAATGAATTATAAAAGATAATGAATTCTTTATGGTGGAGTGATATAGTTGGCAGTGAGAAACAGGTTCATTGGGCTTATTGCGAAAGATTATGTGTGTCAAGCTAGAATAGTGGCTTAAGGTTTCAAAGTTTAAAAGAGTTCAATTTGGCGATACTTTCCAAGCAATGTTGGTGCCTATTCACTAATGACAATTCGCAGACAACTAGAGTACTCAAAGCTAAATATTATCTTGATTCTAGTTTATTGCAGGATCAACTTCATCATGATGCTAAGCTAAGGGTTGATTTGATATGTTAGAAATGCATATAAGTATCGATTTAGGAGGATCCATGGCTTTTGATGACGCTTTCTTTTCAACCAATAACTCCAAGAAAATGTTCGATATAAGTTTACATGGTAGCATACTTGATGTTGGAACAACGATGGAACGTGGAGCTTATTAACTTGATGTTTTTATCAAGAGATGCTGACTTAATTCTAACCATACCCTGAGTTCAAGAAGTTCAGCAAATTAGATTGAATAGTTCTATAAAAAGATGGTAATTATTCAGTCAAATTTATCTACAAGTTGGCTTATCCTTCATGAACTAAGGTGTAACTTTTGTTAGTATCTTTATTTCTTTATGAAAAGTTGTTTAGAATGTGGATGTCCCTGTTAGGAAAACAATATTCCTTTGGCGGTTGTGTTCTATTTTTCTTCCAATGAAGAATAACCTATTGTTAAGGCATGTAAATGTTGATCCTTGGTACTCTATATGTGGGGAAGTGTTTGAAATTTAACTTCATATATTCAAGTCCTGTTTATATAGTGAAAATTGATAGAAATTTTGACTCGTTTGTCCTTTAATTGTTGAGTTTCATAGTAGTTTAGTAAAGTAGTTGATTGAGTGTCTTTGGTGTACTTAATGGCGAGAAGAGAGCCATTTTGTTGCAATTTTGGACCAGATATGGTAGAATAGAAATCAAAAGGTTTGGGATGATGTATTGAATTCCCCTTATCTTGTAGTCAATAAAGCAATATCTTGCCTATTTCAGTTTCATCAGGCAAGGAATAAAAGCATGGAATATTCAGATTTAGTAGCAAGCAATTCACAAAGAACTTGCAACTATGGCAAAAACCTCCATTTGGTAAGCTTAAGCTCAATGTGGATGAATCAATAAGTTTTCATTCAAGAAGGGGCATAATATGTACGGTTATTAAGGACTATATAGGGTGTGTGATAGTTTCCATGTCTTCGATTTTAGGGTGTTTTGTATGTTCTGAAATTCTGGAATTGGTTGCTTGAAGGATGTGATTATTTGGATAAGGTAGTCTACTTGGATGCTGATATGGTTGAGATAAATTGTCTTTCACTAGTACAAAGATTGAAGAAGAAATAAGTTGGGCACTTACAGTTGGATTTTATCTTTGATGATGTTCACAATTTGCTATATTGATGTTAACAATATTATTAAAAGGACAACAAATAGGGTGACTTATGTGTTGGCTTCAAAAGCTAGGAAATCAAATAGGTGGGTCGTGTCACATCCTAACTTAGGATTATAATTGTCCTAGGGCATGAGTATATTTAAGATTACCAATCACCCGTAGAATCAAACTCCATCATGGTATAACATAACCTGAACCTAACTTCAAGATTGTAATTTGAAAAACATATACTCTATATCCATGATTACACATTTATAATCACATGTCATCATATAACATGTGGGGAACTACTTAGAGTATCCAATAGCCTTCAAGGTATCATCATGAATCAAATATCAATCATTTATATCATACTCCATATAATGAATAAGTACACAACATCAATGTATATAAGATTAGATATAAATCCCCTAAAACAAAGTTAATATCCCTTGACCATGGAGCTATTAGACAATAATATGAACTCCAAGAAATATGAAATATACATGAATATTTGAAGTTCCCTGCTGAAGAAGGAGTATCAAAGAACCTAAGCTATCCACTATCCACTACTTGAAAAACAGAAAATAACTGCGGGCAAGTAAACTCGGTGAGTAGAAATCATACTATCATACCTTTGATAATCATAGGCATTTCTCATATCAGAAGTTGCAATTACATAACAAGAACATACTTTATTGGATTAGGTGTCGAATAATATAAGGCATCTTGATAATATAGATTCATCATAAGGATATCACCTGTGAATATAAGGTGGTCATAGAAAGAACCAATATAAATCCATAACATAACATCATAACAAAAGTGAGATCATAGGCGCCATCACATGATCCATTGAAAACGCAAGATTGATAAGGTCCTACGCCTAAGTATGTACTCCTCTAGGAAGAGTCAGATAATATACCTTATATGCGAGTTTACCTTGTGCATAAGCTAGATAGGGATTTTTGTCATCATATCTCGACATAGATTAAGTCTACGAAGTAGGTTAAGCATCATAATAACATGTATATATTAACATATGAGCATTAAGGCTTAGCATCATGAATCATTATCAATCATGAAACATATAGGCTTATAGAAAGAAATCTTGAGAAAATATGGATGTTTAATTGAATGGCCTCAAAATCAAATGTTTATGCATAATAATATGTTTTTCACTCACCTCAAAAAAAAAAAAAGAAAAAAAAAAAGAAATAAGAAGTCATTCCTATCCGTTAACTAAGAAAATGATTTAACGTCACCCTCTCATGTTCCATGAGCTATAAAAAACAACATAATAAATCATAGCATTATAAACCATTCAAGAAACATTATGAAGATTAACTTTTATACTTGACACTTATTTCCTTTAAACTCATACCCCAAACTATGAGACTTGATTACTTTAATTCTATCCATGCATATTAGCCTTAACCTAACATGTTCATAGGTTTATTCTTAACTAATCTTTTTCTTATAATAAATCCATATGAATGTCCAACTAACTTCTTTAAGCATAAGTTTACTTCTTAGATCAACATATAATCATAGATAGATTACTTATAATCTTTAAACATGATCAATAGTCATCATACATAATATGATTTAACTTAGATGGCAAAAGTCATTTGATGCCCTTGACGTCTCAAATTAGGGTTTCACATATTTCATGCAATTATAGCTCTTAATCGTAGATTATAGCTGAAATTAACTCCTAAACACCTTTACTATGATTTATTTAACTCAATTTAATCTTATAGTTAATATATTTATAATCTCAAAATTAAGGTTTACTAACCCATGAAGATTTAAGTTAGATTCTTATGACTTTAGGCTTCTTAAAACCTATATAAATGATTTCTAACTCCAATTTAATCTTTAAACGTAGAGTTATAGGAAGTAAAGAAAAATTTCACTATTTATATTTTTATTCACTATAAATGTCATAAATACTTTTACTTTCCTAACCAACTATTATTGTAAGCAATTAATACTCCTAAATAGATCTCAAAACTCATAAATAACTTCTATAAAAATTTATTTAACTCACTCATACTTATAATTGATGGATGAGAAAATTATTTTTTATACTTCTAACTTGAAACTTCAAAAGAACTAAGAGGAGCTTGGTGATTACTTATATAATCGCCTATAAGATTTGAGGATTTTTTGGTGGTTTTTAGTATGAAAAAGTGAAGTAGCTTAGTTATGGTTTAGGGCTTGAGGAAAGAAGAAGGTAGGATTTTAACTAACTGATGGTTGATGAAAAACAAGGAGGGTTTATAATTCTCAATATGTAACAAGCATTATATTATGAGCAAGGCTCATTACAAGCACTTAAGCTTTAGGGTACGGAATGATTATTCACGGGAGTTCCAGATGGGTAACACTCATTACTCAATTTATAAAATTTAGTCAGTTTCAAACAGAGAGTAAATTTATGCCTGTTAATATATGGGTAATGCTCGTTATTATTCTTTTACGAGCGTTACTTAGATTTTGCGCTCATTACCTTCAAAACTGAATTTTGAAATTTTAGATAGAGAGACAATTCAGGAGTATTACTGGCATTTCATGCACATTACTATAAAAAAAGCTCTATTCTCTAAGTTTTGATCACTTAACTCATGCCTATTGATCTCCAATCAAGTTATCGAGTCTTCAAACACATAATATGAAGGTTTTAAGGTTATTCCAAGCCTATATATATTCCATAAATGAGAATGATATAACTCTAAAAAATTCATCATTTAAGTCTTATAATTCATAATTCAACTTCTTTATAAAGCATATTAATCTTCAACCTAGCATATAACATCTTGTTCAACTAAACTTATCCCATCCTATGCTTAAAGTATAGCATACTCATCCATACAAACATGTATGCATTATGAAATATAAACCTTACTTAGCTATATGCATGTAAAATACATATGTATGAAAACACATATATGTGCATGTAAAAGTTAATGACATTAGTGCAAGGAAATATTAGCTAGATTTAACTTGGGATAATCAAGATTTGAAAGTCATAGACATTACAGGCCATTTGGGTTAATACATTACCTATTTATGCCTTGAAGGCTTAATCTTTTGATGTTCAACTTTTTATTTATTTGTGAAATGTAAGTTAAAAAAAAAAATCAAAGCCAAACTATTCATACCATGATTAAAAGAATAAAAAATGAAAAAAATTCATTTATGATTTAATTCTAATTAATAAAATGAGAAGTAAATTTACTTATTAATTTAATTTTGCTAATTTTTTTTTATCGAGTTAGGAAATAATAAATTTTGATATCTCTAATAAAACTTCAATTTTCTTTTATGAAGTTGACACTTAAATTAAATTATAGATAAAATATTTGAACCAAATTAATGTGAAATCTTCATGGCAAAGTCAATGTTGTTACAAATATTTTCTAACACTTATCTCACACGTACTTTTAACATTTTCTAGTTCAAATTATTTCGCCTGGTGACATAATATATATTATGAAAATTCAAATTCAAAGTTATTGGGTTGATATATTATTATTTTATTATTTAAATTTTTATAATAAGATGGGTCTACTGTTCCATACCATGCAAGAGGTGACTGATAAAGAGAGACTAAAGAATAGTAAAAACTTAGTGGGATTGGGCATTGACTTTGAGACAATATAGCCAAAAATTATATAAATTGCAAAGGGACAATCTTGCTAGATTAGATTCTTTGAGCCCAAAAAGCTACTTAAAATTGGCACTTTTCTAGAGAGTCAACTTTCATAACATATGTATGGAAAAAATGTTGGTCTATACATACATTGAATCTTTTTTTTTTCAAACTTTTAGGCTATATATATATATATATATATATATTTGGAGTGTAATTGTTGTCTACCAATGTTAATTTGTTCATCACTTCTAAATGTCTAGTGGTTTCTAGATTTGCATATGAGTTTGTCAATTGAATATTAATATATGATTTCTGTGTGCTTAAAAAACTAAATTATTATTATTTATTACTAATTTACTGTTATTTTAAATGTTTGGACTTATTTGTGACAAGAACAAGAATAATTAAGTTTTAATCTTAATACTTCATTAGTGATTTCAATAATAGAGTTGTATTAAGGGTTATATGCATGCAAATTAAACTCCTACTCACCACTCAAGCATCTAATATGGATGGTAAGAAGTTTAGCTTCTTAAGGAGAGGATTCATAAAAAATTTAGGCTTAATAATTTTAAATATTCTCAGTTTTTCATAATTTTTCAATTCTATTTATTTTTAAAAATTTTATCAAATTTATCTGCTCGTTCCAATTGATTGCAATTATTTTTAATAGTCTTTAAATATGTGCTATTAATGATATAATGATCAAATAAAAATTATCGCAATAAAAGATCATATTGGGAAAGCAACTTAATTCGCAAAACCCCTAATAAAATTAATTTTTACATAATTAATTTGCTTAATAATCTCATAACAGTCTTCAATCACCAATCCCAGAATAAAACTCCTTTGCTGCTGATTATTAACACCATTCACTACTACTGTTACTCATTCCTGCCAAAATAGTGATTGTAGCACTTTGAAACAAATTGGTCAAAAGACAAGACTAAACCCTAGTTTGAACAGAGGCAAGACAATTATATATCTTATTATAATAGAGATTAATATTAAAATAATAATGTTAGAACACCGGAAATGGATAAAAATGTGTCTGGTTTTATCTAACTAACATCATTTCATTGTTGACAGCTAAAAAATATAATAACTTTTAGATTCACAGAATTAATAATAAAAAGTCAAGA
Source organism: Aleurites moluccanus (assembly GCA_948193065.1). Lineage (NCBI taxonomy): Eukaryota > Viridiplantae > Streptophyta > Magnoliopsida > Malpighiales > Euphorbiaceae > Aleurites > Aleurites moluccanus. Next base: position 9,909 of record CANXYC011968855.1, on the reverse strand, counting down.
GATTATTGGGTTGGTGCAATTCATCAAAATATATATTTGGGTCCCTTAGAAGTCGTGTCTATGGCGTGGCCATGATGTAAGTTGATAAGTTCTTTAGAGTTCTGAGAAAAACAATGACAAGATCCATTTTATTTGTCAAGTAAAACTATAATTAAGAAATACAAAAATTAATTAACAGGTGTTGATTCGAATGGCTAAAAATTTAATTTTTTTTATGTTGATTTAAATGGCTAAAAATTTAATTTTTTTAAAAAAAGTAAAGTCTTTGTTTGAAATATTATAAATAAATAAAAAAAATAGACGTGATAAAAATTTTATCATCCTTGTGTAAGGTGGATTTGGTTTAGAACGGAATGAAAATTTAATTAAAGTAATAATTAATATAATAATTATAATTATATATAATTATTTTTTTTCTTGAATTATAATAATTTATTATTACAAATATTTTTTTTTTGTGGGCTAAATTTACATTATTAATTTGATCAAATATAGATTTTTAGTTTAGAAGAAATGATGCAAATTAATGCTATCTACAATTACTTTTGACAATTATTTTAAATAATTTAAATTTTACGTTTTATTTAATATCTCATCTTCTGTTTTATATTTTTTTTTATATTATATTATTTTTTTTAAAATATTTTAGTAGTTAATATTTTTTTTTATAAATAATATGAGGCATAATATGCATTTGATAAAAAATAAAATATTAAATAGGATAAAAAATTTGGACTGTAGTTTTAATATCCTTTATTTATTATTTTTTTTAAAACCAAAAATTAAACACCACTTTATTATAATAAATGACTGATTACCAGTGGAATAAAAATCCTTACCCCTCTCTTAATTGATAGTGGCTAGCATTACAAATTTGATCAAAGATAGTTCAAGTAAAAATAAAATACTCTTCATATGTAAAAATAAAATACTCTTCATAGGCATATTGAAATATTAATTAGACTTAAGCAAGCAAGGTGATTTATGAACAGTGGATGCATAAAGCTAAGTTACTTCATTCACCAACCATAGTTATGAACAAAAAGTAGTCAATCTTATTATATAGATTAATTATAATACTATACTTACTCTCGTCTAAGTATGTTTAATTTGAAAATTCGTCCTGTATATTAATGTTGTTATGATCACGACCTTTGATGTAAAAATATCCTTATGAAAAGCTAAAATTCAATTTTTTTTTTTTTTCTTTTGTATTTTATATGCAAATCATAAATTTTTTTTTAAGGGGTAATTTTTAAAAGGGATAGAATTGGTTAAATTTGCACTCTGAAAAGTAGAAATGAGATATTATACCACCAAATAATATTTTACAGGTGCATAGTCATATAATAGCCATTCAATCTCAACTTTAATTTATAAAAAAATTTTATTTGACTTATTTAATTTCAACTTTTTATATAAAAAAAAAAAAATTCGGTTCATTTAAAATTAATTTTTTAATTTTTTTCGTGACTTTTTCTCTTATATTTGATTTAATAAATACAATAATAGAAATGAAAAAAAAGTGACAACTTCCACACCCCACGTCACATGTATCTTTGAATTTATGTTAATTAAGATGCATGGAAGGGTAAAGAATCTTTGTAGTAGCACATGCAATTAAGGCACTAGTTGAGGTCTAAATCTAATTTCAACCAAGTGGTACAGACAGCAAAACAGAAATAAAGTACAAACATATGATATTGCTCTTTGCACTTTGCAAAAAGCATACCAATTCCACTAAGTGTCAGAAGTCAGCAATCTTCTACTATCTATAATTTCTTATAAAAGAAATAATTCCATTAAAATTTGAATTATTATGTTATATTGTACTATAAAGACTTATAGCTTACAACTTTGTTTAGCTTATAACTTTATTTAGTTGGGTAGTTGATGTCATGCTAGTGAACTTGAATTTGATACCACTAATAAAAAAGACTCGGATGTAGTTTGACACAGTTTATAAAAATAATTTTTCATATAAGAAAAAATTATATTTCTAAAAGTAATATTTTCAAAAATAATTAACTATATATTTATATTTGGTAAAATACAATCTAAAAACTGCTTATAAATTTATAAAGATATTTTTATTAACTAATTTTTAAAAATCAACTGCGCATTTAATTTAAAATTCAGCTATCTTAAAAATATTCAATTTCTAATTTATCAAAATAGTTAAATTTTAGCTATCCAGAAAATTATTTTTATTAATTTTAATATTTATCAAATCTTATAAATTGAGTCAAAATTAATTTTTCACCAAAAAAAACTTTTTTTTCCTTTTATAAACGGTGTCAAACGGGCATTCACTTCCACTCTCACACCCAACAGCTTTTAGGCTTGTATAATTTCAATAAGGAAGTCAAAAAAGATTGCCCTACTATGCATATATTTATGCTAGTGTCATATAACATTATCATCCAATACATTTATAAATTTGTTTTCATTTATAAAATATAAGTGATAAATATTTGTTTTCTGCTTAAATCCGAACGAACTCTAATTTAAAATTAGCTCTTAGATGATGAGACTCAAATATTATACAAAATTTTGATGTAAGATTTTTTTTATATCTAACATAAATAAATTAAATAATTGTCAAAGTAATAATCAAATACACCTATGTAAAAATTATTTATGTTTGTGTTACATGTGTTCTTGCAATTTAAACAACAGAAAATAATTAATCAAGAAGCCAACCCTTGCTACTTGATTTATTAATTAATTTAATTAAACTACAAATCAGTTTTTGAAAAAAAATTATATAAGTTTGACTTGTCACAACATTAATTAATATAATTATTTCTAATAATTAATTATCATCTAGGATTAAGTTTATATATATGGCCACCATACAGTATGATGATTTTACAAATATAATTAAATAAAATACAAATTTATATTTTATTTATCATCGGGTACTTAGCCTAGTGATAAACCTCTCACCCTTGGATTTGTGTCCCCTAACAGCATCCAATAAATTAGAAATTTTAATTCTTAAATGCGAAAATTTTGATGTGAATCTAATTTATCATATATGATTATAAATTATTAATAATAATTAAATATATTAAATAATAATTATTTTATAAAATTAATATAATAATTAATTATTTAAATCTTAAAATATATATTATAATTAAACACGTTAATATATTTAATTAATATATTTAGTTACTCCATAGATTAAGTTCACCTCGATGCTCAAAGCTTGACATATATAAAGCTCTGCATTATTTAGCAGTGCCCACCTCCTTTTTTTTTTGGAATAAGAAATTATATTAATGACATCATGAACATACATGAATTAAAATCCAAGATCTAGGATAAAATCCAATGCTAAAATCTATATTTTCATAATCTCCCTGAATACAAACTTGAGAGAAGAAGAAAAACTCAACAAGAGAGTCAAAACATAATCTCAAAACTGGGATTAAAATGGGTGGTAGAAATTTAAAATTCACTTAATAACCTTTTAAAAGAGTATGGATAAGTTCAGATCTGAAAGATTGGACAAACCAATATGAATTCAGGGCATCTACTTGCAATTAGTGGTCGTACCGCACACCTACACAAGAAAATTTAGTAATCGAAGTAGAACTAATATCACAAAGAAGATTAAACTAGAAGACTACCAGCTCTGAATCTTCTTCCTTCTCTAAAAACAAAAAGCTATCATTTGAGGGAGAGATCATAAAAAATTAAATAGAAACTAAACAAATTAGAAAGGAAAGGAAACAAGGAAACAAAGGAGAAAAAAAATAGAAGGGCTTACTGTTGGTCAAAGAAAGACCAATGATAGCTCCAACAAAACCATATTTGAACATTTAGGAATAGAGAGAGAGAGGCCTTCGGTTTAGGAGTTGTTGACCTAATTTTCTCAATCCCTCTCTTTTAATTATTAACAAATAACTTACTAATATATATTTTATATAAAAAAAAAATTATATTTTATTTATTCTAGAGTGCAATAAAATTAGTCTAAAGCTTATTAAAGCTTATAATAAATTTTAAAGACTTCAGTTGATACTTAAAATTTTCCCTCATTTCAAGACAGAGCAAGCAGAAGAAGAAAAAGAAAAAGAAAACAAAAGCCCCAAGCAGAGATGAGTATCAATTTTTCTTCCTGGAAAATTATGTTTTCTGTTCTTCTTGTTTTACTGGTAATTAATCAATTAAATACTCTTTTATTTCTATCAAGATTTTCTTTCTTTTCCTCTTCTTGAATAAATTTCTTTCCTGCAATTTATTTTTTCTAGTGTTTATTTTACAGCTATCCAAAGGCTATAGCAGAGCAAGAAAGATAAGTGAAGTAGGTAATGAATTTCAAGAAAGTTCAAAGAATAACCATTCACAAATCAAGAATGATCATATTCATCACCAAATGGATCCTTCACTAAATGTTTTTTTCACTATAAATGATCTAAAACCAGGAAAATCAATTCCAATTTACTTTCCTAAAAAAGACCCATCAGTTTCTCCTCATTTGCTATCTAGACAAGAAACCAATTCAATTCCTTTCTCTTTAACAGAACTACCATATCTTCTTGAATTTTTTTCTTTCTCTAAAGATTCTCCACAAGCCAAAGGCATGGAATATACTCTTAGCCTATGTGAAAGCGAATCCATTGAAGGAGAGACCAAATTTTGTGCTACTTCCTTAGAATCCATGCTTGATGTTGTAAGTATAATCTTTGGATTTGGTACCCAATTCAAAGCTTTAACTACTAATTATCTTATAAACCCAATCACTACACCATTACAAAATTATTCCATTTTGGAAGAGCCTAAAGAGATACTGGCACCAAAATTCATAGCATGTCATGTTATGCCTTACCCATATGTGGTTTATTATTGCCATGGCAGAGAAGGTAGGAATAGGCTATTTGAGATTTTACTTGGTGGTGAAAATGGAGAAAGAGTGCAAGCTGCAGGTACTTGTCATATGGACACATCTAAATGGGACAAAGATCATGTGTCATTTCATATACTAAAAATCAAGCCTGGAACTTCCCCAGTTTGCCATTTTTTCCCAGCTGATAATATAGTTTGGGTACCTTTGCCTGCATAATTTAATCAATCAATCTAGCATTTTAATGATACTGAAGTCGTTTTTAGAAGGGAGAAGTTTTGAGTTCGTGTCCTAATCGATGTTAAATTTACAAAAAAAACAGTAATAAAATACTTAATTACCTATAATGCATGAGGTTAGGATTTAATCCTTTACACTGCATTCCTTTGTTAAACATTTCTGATGTACCACAACTTAATTTATGGATGTAATTGTATATTTATAAAGTGATTTGGAGCTTGGCTATTTAATTTAGAATTTTGTGATAATTGACTCGTAATGTATACCCATATATGATAACTGGATAATAATGATGAGATTTGTAATTTCTCATTCTCATCACTCTTTTGTAATGGGATGGTTAAAATAGTTGTTTCTGGAAATTTTTCATCCCAATAATGAATCAGACGTGAAATGTGTATGAAATTTAAAATAGCTCAAATCTAAATATCTGGTAAATTTGAGTATTAAATTTAAAATGGACCTATCGATTTATTTTATTTAGTGAGTATTTGATAAATTTTTTTGATATAACTGTTAATTTTTTTTTATTTTTAACAGTTATATCATAACGTTTAATTATTAATAGTTATTAGCTGATAGGTAATTAAACAGTTGTTATTTATAAAAGTTTTAAATTAAATTTTTTTTAAAAAAAATTAACTTTTTAATTTAAAAAATTAAATTATTTTTTAAAAATAATATTTAAATAAAATAAATAAATATTAATATTTATCCTTAATGATTATTGAACATAATAACAATTAATAATAATTTTATTAAACACCTGCAACAATCAGCTATTAAGTAACAGTCACTAACTACCAATTATTAATAACAGCTAACAACTGTTATGAATAATTAAATTTAGCTGTTATGAATAATTAAATTAAATGATATTTAAGTGTAAATATGATTAGTTTGAATTTAATAAAATAAAATTTTAAATGGTTTAAATTAACATCACACTAAAAACACTGTATCCTCCCGCCAACACAAACCCATCCTACCCAATTCAACACTATATCCTCCGTTAGGAGTAGTTTATGAAATTTTGATGGTCGGACTCCTACACACCTTCTCATGCTGAACTAATTAGTTAGAAGCCCAAACATTTAGATTATAAAATCTCTATAAATTAATACCTTTAAAATTAATAACTTCGTATTTATAATTTAATAAATATATATTTAATCAATTAAAATTCATTATATTTTATTAATTTTATGATCAATTTAATATAATAAATTAAATAAAATATATATAATTAATTAATTAAATAGATAAAAAATATATGATTAATTAAATATGAATTAATTAAAATAAAATAATAAAAAAATATAATCAATTAAATATAAATTAAAAAAATTAAAAAATATATATAATAAATTGAATATGAATTAAATGAAATGAAAAAATATAATTATTTAGATTTTAAATAATTTTTAAAAGTCATATTTTAATAAAATATATATTATATATGTATAATACTGATACATTATTAATTTATAATATGAACGAGATTATATTTATATAATAGTAATTTTTAAAAAAATATTATTAAAATTATTAATTTAAAATAATATTAAAAATTATTATATAATAAAAATTATTAATTTATTGAGTATTATTTTAAAAGTTTATATATATGTGTGTGTGTGTGTGTGTGTGTGTGTGTGTTTAGGGATGACAATGGGATGGGGCGGGGCGAGGAACCATCTCCATCCCTACCCTCGCCTTAGCGTGGAATCTCTATCCACGTTCCTTTTTCATATACGGGAATAATTTAGTCCCCATCCTCATTCCCGTGGAGATTCCTGTTCTCCGCTTAAATTTTGTATTACTAAATTTGTTTATATTTATAAAATTCATAAATAATAATTAAAAATATGAAAAAATTTATTTAAAAAAAATAATAAATTCAAACACACAAAACATCAACCAAACATAATTAAAATATAAATATTTTAATATATTAAAAATATTCAGTAATATTTTTTAATAAAATATTAAAAATTTAGCATATATTAAAATATGAGTATTTGAACAAATTTAATCTAATAAATGTTTTCAATAATCTCCAATAATCTCCAACAATCTCATAAGAATTAGTATTTTAGCAAAAGGCATGCATGAATGCAGAGATATTTCACAGAACTTTCTGGTGTGCAAGATCCTTAAAGAAGGCGAGCACAGAGCATATTATTCTGCTACTTATATTTGAATGAAGATGCTATGAACAAATAATTTAAATAAAATTAAAGATTGAATTTGAAAAATGTACCTTTTATTATTATATTTGTTTGAAAGGAGTTACAAGATTTGGAAAGAGAATATATAAAACACTCAGAGGTTTCTCTCAGAATTTTTTCTAAGTCTATTCCAAGTTAATCTAAGTTCCTTATATGGGAAAATAAAAACAATACATTTAGTTGAAAAGCCTTGAATCACGGACAGAAACAAGGGTTTGGATTCCAGCTCAGCTACTCAGTGCATGTGGGAGACAGAGGCAGGTAAATGATGTATGCTTCTGAAGATCACATGGGAGCACTGAGACTGTCTGGATGCTTTTTTGAAAAATAATGTCATTTCCTGTAGACTTTTGGTTTTATCGGCTCCTGTAGTATCGGCAAACAAAATTGCTACTGTGGAGATTGACAGATACAAAAATAATACAGTAATTTGTATTAAAAAAAAATACAAATTAAAATACAAGAAATTAATACAAGAAATATACTACTATAGGTAAGTACTCAAATTTTTTATTTTTCTTACTTTTTTTTTTAATACCTTCTACCTTAAGGTGGCAGAAAAACCTTTTGAAAATTTGAATTTTCAATCTACCGTCTTATTGGCAGTAGAATCCCAAAACAGTCATCTTCATTTTCATCTCCTAAATCTATGATAGGTTCAGAAGAGGAAGAGCTTGAAGAGGAAGAGACTGCTTTTGAAGAAGTGGGTTTTGAAGAAGTTGACTTGTTTTCCAACATCTGTTGAATTATGGAATAGAAGTCTTCTTCAGATTGGGCAGAGGCTAATTTTGAAATGCCAAAGGACCTCTGTGCCAAGAAAGTTGTAGTTTCTGGAGGGCACGGAAGGCAATCATTCTTCACTAACCAGTTTTGGACAAATCTTTTAGTGATCTTATTGTCGAAGGAATCCCACTATTTGACTTTAAATCTCCTGATGAGGAGACATTGACCATCATGTGTATGATAGTAGTCAAAATACTAAATACATACCCAAGGAAGGAAAAATTTTGAACAGAAGAGTAGAAAAGGGTGAAATATCCTTTCTGTGTTTGAAGGTTTGAAAGTATTTTTGAATAGTTCATAGCATGGTTGAACTTCTGGAATCATGGTATCTAGAGTGTTACCATAATAGTTCCACAATTGAATGAACCAATAGGGTAGGTTGGAGATTTGGAAGCTTCGATCGAAGTAAAATTACCAAGAATGGCTACTTCCTTCGTTTTGGATTAGGAAGGAATTAAACCAAGCCTATTGATAATCCCAATAGTTGTAAACGTTATAATGGTTTACCCTAGTGTGAAGGTCAGCAAGAAAGGTTTTGAAAGAATTTAGGTCTGTTCCCCAATCTTTAGGGTGAATGACTTTTAAAACTGTGCATGTTGAATATGCCGGATGAGGGTGGTCCGAGTGTTTTTTGAAATGTTTGAATTTGGCAAAGCTAGTTACTTCCAAAATGGAGAGGTAATAGGATTGTGGTTTGAATTTATCCCATGGTTTGAAATACCATCCCTTTGGAAATAAGTTTGAAGCTGCTTTGGAGGCTTTTTTATGATAAAAACCTTCCTTCATAGTCCGAATAGTTTAGAAATGAGATTTTTCTAAATATTCACTTGATTTCAAAAATTATTTTTTCTCAGAAATCACAATTTCAAAAACATTCGGTTTTGAAAAATCTTTTGAAACAATTTGAGTTGGGGTTTTGGAGGGAAAATCCAACTCTATTTTTGAAATAGTAAGAGCTTTCTTACCTTTGTCCTCTTTTGAGGATTTTGAAGTGGAGGTCTGCTATGAGCTTTGGGCCTTTGAAAGGTTTTGAAGGACCATAATTAATTATGGGCTCTGGGTGAGCTATTCAACTCAGTTTTGGATTTGGGCCTCCTTTGAGGATTGGGCCTCTTTTGCTTCATCTTCTAATACCATGTCCATCCATGATTTGATGGGTTGGGATGAAGATGGTTTTGGAACTGGATTTGGATCATTGTCTCTGGTTTGGGTAGGTTCCTTACAAGTGTTTGGATCTTGGGACTTGCCCTTTCCTTTGTCTTTATTTTTTCTGGGCATTAGGGCCTATTTTGAAGAAACTCTCGGGTCAAAAAGTCTGATATGGAATTTGTATCTCCTTTTATATATTCAATTTTGAAATCAAATATTGAAAGGATTGCTTGCCAATGGGCAAAAATCTGTTTGGATTCAATGTTTTGAATATCTTTTTGTAAAACTTCTTTGGCAGACTTACAATCAATGCGCAAAAGAAATTTTTGATTTAAAAGATCACTTTAAAATTTTGAAATGCATAACACAATGAATAAAATTTCTTTTTTAATTATAGAATAATTTTTCTGACAATCATTCTAATGTGCGGATATAAACTAGACTATGCATTCTCGCCCATTTTGAATTTGTTTTAAAGTCCCACCATAGCCTATTTCTGAGGCATCAGTTTCCACTATCTTGGGAGCTAATGGATCTGCAATATGCAAACATGGAATTTCTAAAACTTATTTTTTGATCATTTGGACAATCCTAGTATGTTGGTCTGACCATGATACTGGATTCTTCTTTAACCTATCATGCAATGGTTTT
>CANXYC011968851.1:0-10603 GCA_948193065.1 Aleurites moluccanus | reverse complement strand
AATTTCTTTGGATGAGTCAACATGATTGTCAATGACAAGAGATGAATCATTCAAATGAGTATTTTCAAAAATATTAGTTACTTCATCCAAGTCAAATTTTTTAGTTTCAAAAGGGTTTAATTCATCAAATGTCACATGCATAGACTCTTTAACTACTAATGTTCTTTTATTAAAAACTCTATATGCTTTACTAGTAGTAGAATATCTAAGAAATATACCAATATCGGTTTTGGAATAAAATTTTTTAAGATTATCCTTGGTATTTAATATGAAGCATTTACATCCAAATGCTCTTAGATATGAGATCCTTGGTTTTCTATCATTCCATAGCTCATATACCATTCCATAGCTCATAAGGAGTTTTGTTTGAAATATGTCTTATAATAGGTCTATTTGAAATATAATATGCACAATTGATCGCTTTTGCTCAAAAATACTTAGGTAACGAATACTCATTTAGCATTGCTTTAGTCATATCAATCAAAGTGTGATTTTTCCTTTCCACTACCCCATTTTGTTGAGGAGTTCTAGGAGAAGAGAAGTTGTGTGAGATACCATATTCATCACAAAATATTTTGAAATCCTTATTTGCAAATTCTCTACCATGATCACTTATATGAGATGTGATACAGAAACTTTTTTCATTTTGGACATGTTTTGAAAAGATTTTAAATTCTTTAAAACTTTCATCTTTATGAGTTAGGAATAGAACCCAAGTGAATCTAGAGTAATCATCAACAATAACAAATGCATATTTTTTACCCTCCAAACTTGAGGTTGAATAAGGTCCAAAAAGATCCATATGCAAAAGTTCAAGAGGCTTAGATAAAGAAACTTGGTTCTTGGCCTTAAAAGAACTTTTGATTTGTTTTCCCATTTGACATGCATCACAAAGTTTATCTTTTTGGATTTTGATCTTTGGGAGTCTTATAATTAGGTCATGGTTCATGAGGTTTTCTATATGCTCCAAGCCAACATGTCCTAGTCTTCTATGCCATAACCAAGAATCATTATGAAGAGAAATCATGCAATTTTCATCCTTATACATTTCATTTATATCAATTATGTATACATTGCCAATTCTATGACCAATGAACAAGATTTTCTTATCCTTCAAGCGTTTAACACAACATTTCTTGGAGGTAAAGATGATATTGTTTTCCATGTCATATAATTGACTGACACTAACAAGATTATGCTTAAGTCTATAAAAAAGGAGTACATGATCAAGAGAGGGTTTATTTGACTTACTAACTTGGCCAAAGCCAATGATTTTACCTTTGCTATTATTGCCAAAAGTTACCTTGCCTCCTGATTTATCTTCAATATTGGAGAGCAAGATAGCTTTCTCGGTCATGTGTCTTGAGCATCCACTATCTAAGTACCAAAAGTTTTCAATCTTAGTAGATTTCAAGCACACCTTGCTAGGAGAAGTATCCTCATCAATTGTCATGAAGCATAGATTTGCAACCTCTTCCTTGGTTTCTTCATTATCATCCGAATCACTCGAATCGTCCCAAGTTGCTGCTAGGGCTTTCTTATTAAAATTCATTTTATTCTTTAGCTTGGGACATTTGGACTTAATATGTCTGACTTTATCACATTCTTAACATTTGATTTGATTGCTTCTTGGCCTCTCTTGCCGATCATATTTCTTATAGGGCTTCTTGTTCTTCTTCTTTCTAAGAATAAGATTTCTTATGTCTTTTATAAGGAGAGCCATTTCTTCATTATCATCCTCCTCTATGTCATTTCCATTTGATGTAGATTCTTTAGAAGCAATAAGAGCAAGCCCTTTGTTTTTCTCTTCGGCTTTTTCATCAATTTTCTCTTGAGATAAATTGATCTCATGAGTTAGAAGCTTAACTAATAGATTATCAGTTGGAAGAGAGCTCAAGTCGTTTGCTTCCTCGATTGAAGCTACTCTTGCCTCCCAATCCTTGTTAGGAAGAACTTTTAATATTTTGCAGTTCATATCCTCTATAGAGTAAGACTTTCCCAACTTTCTCATTCCATTAACAATAACCATAAGATGGTTATACATTTCTGAATTTTTTTCATTCGGTAGCATTTTAAAAAGTTCATACTTATGAGTGAAAAGTTGAATCTTTTTACCTTTGACTTGACTTGTCCCTTCATGAGTGGTTTGAAGAGTATCCCAAATTTGTTTTGTCGAGATGCAATGAGATATCTTGCCATACTCCTCTCTACTAAGAGTACAATAAAGAGTATTCACTACTTTGCGATTTCTTCCATTTGCTTTTTTTTGGGCAGTGGTCCATTCACTTTTGGGCTTTTTGACTTGAATACCATCTATAGTTATAGTAGGAACTCCATGCCCTTCTTCTACTACATCCTATAAGTCGATTCCATTGGTAACCATTAAAATTTCCATCCTATTTTTTCAATAGGGATAGTCGGTGCCATCGAAGAATGGTGGTCTCATTGTTGACCCTCCTTCAAGAATGTTTGATGCTTGTGTTGCCATTGATCTTTGCTCCAAGATGATTAAATCTTTTAGAAAGAGTGGAGACAAGCTCTGATACCAATTGTTAGTCTCTTTGGCAATCAAGGGTGGGGGGGGGGGGGGGAGGAGAGGGTGAATTAGTTGTCTTATAAAATAATGACTAATTAAAATTATGATGAAGAAAGAGAAGAAGAAAATCAATACAAAGATTTATAATGGTTTGGCCAAAACGAGCCTACGTCCACTCCTCAAGATCAAACTTGAGTATTTCACTATCTTTGATCTTTTTACAGGTTCAAGATCAAACCTAACTGTTATGTTCACACTTTAACCTTTTACAATGTGTTTTTCTCAAACTAGGCTCACACACAACCCAAAAGATTAACAAAAGATAAGAAGAAAGAATCCCTTTTCTACCACACTCTCTTATAAACAATGATCTTCAACAACCTTGAAGATTTACAATAAATGCAAGTATATACTAATTTTTGCATAATGAATATGAATGATCTTTCAATAAATGACTTATGAAATTGTTTAAGGTTGTTATACTCTCATTTAATACAAATCAACTTATATTTATAGTCTTGATTGAAGAAGGAGCCGTTTAGACTCATTTTCCCGCAATAAATGCACCTGAAATTTTGCCCCAACGGTTAGTTTATGGGTGAGTCACACCCGCGACTTGCATATGATCTTTTGGCTTGAAAAAGAATAAGTTTGAATTTTACCAAGTAGCGCCCGCTACTAACAACTGTCACGCCTGTGATACTAAGCAATTAAACTTGGTTGAATTACTTCATGCCCGAGACTGAGCTGGTCAATCCTGCAATTTTATCTAGTCGCGTCCGCTGCTGAAAGTCACTGTTCATCTTAAAGTTATTGGATGTTTTGAGATATTCTGATTTTAATTTCGCGCCCATGAATAATTTAGTCACACCCGCGACTTCACTTAGTTGCATCTGCGATTTTCTTGTGTCGCCTCGCTACTGGAGAGACACTGTTCACTTGGAAGCTACTAGATATTTTTAGAATTCTCAAATTAATTTTGTGCCCGTGACTGGAAAGTGTCGCGCCAGCGACCTGAAGCATTTCAAGACTGTGACTGATTTTGTCGCACTTGTGATCAAGCTTGTTCCTAGCGTTATGCTCGCGACTATAAGTGGTAGCACCTGCGACTACAAGTGGTCGCACCCACGATTAAACAACATCCTACAATACTTCAGAGAAATTCTTGCACATAATCAAATAAACTTATTAGTCCATTAATTTAGTGTTTGTAACCATGAAAATAAGTATGATGAAGACCCTAAGGTCTAACACAAATCATATACTTTTTTTTTGAAAACTTTGAGATGTCTACTACAATTTTGTAACCTATTGTAACTCCTAAATCGTCCATCTTGATACCTTAAAAAATCATAACATTTTATTGTTTCAATTTGTAAGACAGTTTGAGTATACTTCACTAATTTTTCAATTTATCCTTCTATAAAACTCGGAATCATTAGATTCTTTTTCCATATTAAAGTAGACATCCATATTTACAATTATATAGAATGGCATATTCAAATTATTCTTTTATAATTCTCAACAATATTTTCAAGTTGTCTCATCTATTTTATCCTAGTCTGTCAGTTTAAGCATAATTCATTCAAAAATTCATATCTTTATTTTCCACTGTCCAATGCTCAATCCAATTTTTATTCCTAAAACTAAGACATCCACATATGGATTGATCTATTAGCTTCTCCTTATTTATATATAATTTGGCGTCAATTTAGACTTTTTACATGTCTACCAGTAGTAGCTACAACTGGGAATTCTTTGGGTCTCGCCTGCGACATCAACGGTTGCACCCGCGACTTCATCCTCTATTTTGGTCTGAGGCTACTGGAAATTTTGGAGATAATGTCACACTCGTGACTTCCTAGTGTCACGCCTGTGACTTCACACGTAGCTGCCTCAACTCCATCCATAACGGTTGCGACTACTTGAATTTTTACAACTTCAATTTTGCAGATAGTGCACTTCTTTATTTATGCTCCCCCTTATCATAAGCACTCTTTAAACTTCTTTAAATGTGTTAATCTTATAGTTTGAACATTGGTCATGATTTCTCATGCCTCAATTCACTCAAACAAATTGTTAGTATAAATAACACATTTATATTATTTTGTTACCATCAAAATCAACATCAAGCCCAAGGGGCCAACAATCTCCCCCTTTTTGATGATAACAAAACCATATATATACTTGTTCAACAAAAGAGAAAAACAGCTCAACCATTTAAATACCAACACTTGTACATGCACACTTCTCCCTCTTTTTGATATCATTAAAAAGGTTTTCTCCCCTTTAAAAAAATAATTTATGTCAATTGAAATATTATAGGGAAACTAAATGAAATGACATCATAAAAATGATACCAATTGAAATTATAAAAATTTCTCCCCCTTAATCAATCAAAACCATTCAAGGGATGCTAAAGGGATTATCAAAGCAACAATCATCAATAAGAGATAAAATTTTCAAAAAAATAAAAATAAAAAATCTTCTTCCCCTTTCTCATTGAATGAATGCAACAAACATATTCAAGCATGATACGAAATGAAACATTCAAACATATTCAAATATGCAATTCAATCAATTTCAAAGAATGCCTATTATTTGAGTTGCAAAGGAGGTTTGGAGGTATACTTATCTCTACCAAAGTCTTTTCCATTGAGACTTGCTACCATTGCTCCATTGGCAGTGCCTTCTCTCATATAAGCTTCTCCATTAATTGAAAGCCTCATATCCTTTGGTGTATAGCCTATGTGCCCTTCCATTTCCACATGCTTTATAAGTATGAGCTTTGTTTGCACCATATCTTCTATATGGGGGAAGATAGAACCTCTTTGCTCCATCATTCTTCCTCACAAATTTATGCACATAAGAGTTGGCAGAATGCATTTTTAGTACCCATTTTCTATTGGGTCCTTGGGGATTAGCAAAAGAAGCATTCACAAAGTTATATCCTAGATGCATTTTTCTAACATGGCATCTATGATATTTGTGGCCAAATTTGTCACAATAAAAGCATTACACATTATGAGTAAAATGAGGTCTAGTGCATGCAAATAAGAGTCTTCTTTTACCCTTTACCTTGGTCATAGCATTCTTATGTCTAATGACCCTAAGAGGAGGTACACAAGGCAATTGTGATGTGGAGCAACATGCATTTGTCTTAGATGTGGATAGCTCAACACTTTAAGATTTAAGAATCTCATCTAGTTTGTCTTTGCCATTGTAAGACATAGCCAAAGACTCATCATAAGCATCAATTTTAGACTTTAAGGCTTCATTCTCATGCATAATCTCATTTAGCTCATGAGTCTTTTAGGTGATGGTATTCTCTAATTCAATTTTAGATGCATTTAATTCATCTATCTCATTTTTAAAACCATCACAATCATCCATAACTTTACAAGACATACTTTTTAGTTTATCATATTTAATTTATAATTTTTGATACTTTGAAAGTAATGTCTCTAATATAAGCATGGCATCATCATCATCTTTAGAGGTGTTTGAAATATTTACATCATTTGAAGGTGCATCATCCTCAATTGTCATGAAGCATAGATTAGCAACTCCATCTTTGCTAGCTTCATGAGTGTTTTCCAAGAAGTCCCAAATTTTCTTAGCCGAATTGCAATGGGAGACTTTTTCATACTCTTCTGTACTCAATGCACAATATAAAGTGTACATTTACTTTTGGGCCGCGACAGTCCTAGGGCACGAGTAGACTTAAGGTCATCGAAAACCCGTAGAACCAATTAAACAGTCCATTCATCAATCATTCAATCAATATTATCTCATTTATTAATGCTTAAATTTTATTTATTACTTATAGATTTTACAGAAAATTTAACAGAGTTTCCTTTGTAATTTTAATCCTATTCCAGACCCAAAATCGGGTCTTCCATAAATTACACATATGCACTAAAAATTATTTTTACACTCCTAATAATTTTTCAACCCTATACCCTTAACTTCATAGTTCAACAGTCATACATAGCACCTCTAAATCTTTTTTTCAAAATATGAAAATTTCATTTTTTCATTTACTTCTGTCACTGTCTTTATCACTTTATTATCATTGACATTTTCAATCACTATGTATTACACATTACATTTTGAATGTCACTGTAATATTAAATATTTCACTGTTCATACATCATTATAATACTCAATCATCTAATTATACATAGTACCATGGAGCTCTATGAGGGGACACTTATAACCTTTAGCGAATAATATTCTACCTTGCTGTACTTGACATTCCAAGTCGGAGAAAAAATTGACTTGAAATCAGCCGTCACTATCTCATCCCTGTAAAAATTATAAACCACTATAGGGTGAGTATAAAATACTTAGTGAGCATGTATACATCATTAAACATGAGATATAAGCATGTAATAATAAAAGTGGTCAATGGTAGTCAAGTGTCAATAAATATAATGAAAAATATCAGTATATTCAATTCACATGTCAAGGTTAATTAATTTGTATACCAAATGTCTTTGGAGTTTGAAACAGGTAATAATTAAATCGATAAAAGAATGGCCATCAATGGTAAGCAATAAGATATAAGCTTGGAATCAATGAACAGGTAAATAATACTCGTATCATGTAGATAAGACAGATAAAGGGCCATGAAACACGTAGACTGTGTGTAATCACACAGTCAATCACATATCAATCTCATGTCATTTACATTAGGCGGGCCAGACTTCATGGCTAGGATAAGTCCCTTCCTAACTAGGGTATCAGTAAATAATGTGCATATTGCTAACAGTGTGTACCCACTACCCTGTCGGAGAGGCAGCTCAGTCAAATCCACATGTAAAATAGGTCAATGGAAATCAATAACAATATCAAATATTCATTAGGAATATTATGGTGCAATGGTTTTCGATCGATACACATGGGTTTAATTGTCAATCAATGTCAATACATTTCATGAATCATGTATCAGTTTATTTTCTTGATATAAGGGTAGCAATTAACAATAAATATCATGGTATATGGTTAAATATTTGGTGTGCATATTTTTAGGAGCAATTCGGGTACATTATCAATCAAGAACAATAGGCATTCCAATATCAATAACAATCAATGGATATGGATGATTTCAATATTTAAGAATGATTAAGAATGATCAACAATAGCAACGAGGCATTTAACTAAGAAGGAAACATGTTCATTGGGTCAACAAATCAAAACATAGATATGCATAATGATGTATACATTACTCACCTTGCTAATATCTTGAACATTTGCCTTTTCTTTTATCCTTGATTCTTTGCCTTATCTTTTATGGTACCCATCACATCTCTTATTCATTCTTGACTCTACATATTCAATTAATTTTCAATTTTGATACTATTTAATATAAACTTACATTACTTATACTTATATTAAAGAAAATTACTCAAATTTCCAAGTTACTAGGATTTTGCCTATAAAGAACCTTACTGGCAGCCTGTGTTTCATTACACATATCTCTCTCTACACTTATCCAATTGCTTCAATTCTTGCTCCTAATTAAGCTTAACATATAGGTTCTAACATATCCAAAATTCACATTAAAATCATTATTACTCAATTTATGGTGTTAATTTAAACTTAGTACTATAACTAGTCCTACTACCTGCATTCTGTCTACAAAATCTATTCTGGCAGATACTGTTCCTTTGCTAATAACTCAATCAATAATTAACCAATTACTGTAATTCATTTTCCTATTGAAAATAGACACATAAAATTATAACATATCCAAGTTTCAGAATTTTTAGATCACTGTACAATTATTAGTGAATTTCCAAAGTTAAATTATTGCCCTGAAATCCCTATCCAGACATGCCCTGTTTCTATGCCTATAATAAATTCCTTACTCATCTAATTACAAAACCATTTTTCATTAATTTAAATCACACATAAATTATCATATTTCATGTTTAACACTTTCTCTAATTCAGAATTTAAGGTCTTCAAATTAATATAATTATGTAACCTATATTTTATTAAACAGTCATTGCTGGCATTCTATACTTACGACCCAATATATCATAAACCACAATTCCAATTGCAAAACAATTTTACATGCTTATATATAAGATATAAATGAACATTTTTATGCTAAATATTTCTTCTAATTCTGTCTCAATCATTATGTATAATAAAAACACTGTAGCATTTTTCCATAACTCTAATTCCAGGCCTGTTATAGTTTTTACTCAAGAACTCTTTTCTCACTTCGAATTTTCCAAGTTAATTTAACAGAAATCTAATTAACATATTTATATACAACTTTCATGTTTTAACCATTCTCAAATTTAATCATTAAAATTTCATAATAATATCCTCAAATTACTGAATCAAAATAGAATTCAGAAATTACACTAACCCTAGCTCATTCTTTACATTTTAACTTAATTACCTCAATTATTTGCCAAATCAAACCTTAGAACTCTTAAATACAATCAAATAACTAAGTTTAGGAGGCTTTACCTTAAACTTTCACCATGGAATTCCTTCTCCTTTTTGCTCTACCAAACAACTCACATAATCTCCATCAATTTCCTCTTCTTCCTCTCCTTTCTCTCATCTCTTTCTATCAAATTTTTGGTTGATTTTCTTTGAAAGGGTTGGAAGTATATTTTGTTGGCTTTTTCTCTCCTCCATATCTCGGTTCCCTCTCCAAAAATGGCAGCCAACATTTAGTTATCATCTTTTCAAAAGCCAACAAAAAAATTGAAGATAAAAAAATAGAAAATTCTAGAATTTTGGTGATTTGGCACCTTTCCAATTAATTTATAAACCAATTAACCATTTTCTATCAAAAATCTCATTCCTCCACCATAATTTTCGGCCACCTAGCTTAGTTCTAAAATAGGTGGGTCCCACAACTTTGTTTAATTATACTTTTGGCCTAAAATTTTTCTTATTTGCATTTTTGACCCCAAATTTTCTGTAATTTATTCTGTCTATTCTATTTAGATTCAACCTCAAGTGTGAGGAGTGGAATACCTTATTTTAAGTTGTTATATCCTTTAAAAATAGTTTTGGGTCATTTCTGGATCCCAGACAGTTGATGTTCAAAATTACCATCAAAGTTGCCTTTATTTATAATTTTACCATTACTCTCATTTTCAGTGTTCCTAAATCTTTTTCAACTCTTTCTTTTCACCAGAATTTCACATAAAATTAACTTATTTCATCCCTCCAAGTCTAGGTCAAAAAATTCTTGATTTAGCTGTACTGCTATTTTCCCGGCAGTGTTCTCGACACCAACGATTTCCGAAAAAATTTTGCATTTGCTTTTTAACTGTGTCTCTAAAATTCTTTCCAATCATTTCAATGCTTTTAAACCATAAACTGAGAATCAATTCATGCTTATATGATGGGGCTTCCTAGGGTATTACATTCTACCCCCTTTCAATAAAATTCGTCCTCGAATTTTATCATCCAATACTATGAACATCGATATATGAACCTCAAATAGTCTCCAATCATCTTTGAAAATATTTTCTCTATATCACTTATTATCTTACTTAGACTAATTGTCAAATTTCATAATTCTCATATCATTTCTTATCAATATATGATCTATAATCCATAAATATTTGATAATACAGTACTTAAACTTTTAATATACTCTACCTTAATATGTTCAATAACATTATCAACATCATTATATTAATCTCTTGTTGTTGTACTTCATTATTTCGACCATTAACTCATTTCTTATGATCATATTCCCTACATTTCAATAAACAATATATTACTCATTATATTTAATTACTATAACACTAATCCTGTCAATAACCTTTCAATAACACTGGGCTATACCTCAATAATTTTATATTTTCACTTTTCATATTAAATCATCATTTACCTTGCATATATGTCATCCACATCACATGTACTCCACTGTTCACAATTTTTCATATTTTCATTCAATTCTTCTACTCATTAGTCTTATTACATATACTCAATTATTAATCAATAACTATATTCCTTAAACTATAATAATCAATAACTTAATATTAATTTACTTAGGTTTGAATCTCAATAATCAGTTATGTA
>CANXYC011968551.1:0-20331 GCA_948193065.1 Aleurites moluccanus | reverse complement strand
CCTGAAGGATTTGAGCTGACACTTTCTTCTCTATCTAATTTTCCCATTTTTTATCTAGAACTATTGGGTGTATTTTCAATTTTCAATTTTTTCTTTATTTTCTAAAAATGTTACCCAATTTTCTAGACCTGGAGAATTTTCTCAGAGAGCAAGAAAAAAGTCAATTTTTCTGAAGTGCAATCTTTTTCAAATTAAATAATCTCTTTTTAGATTATCACTCCAATTTGAAGTTCTAGAGGTTACCAGAGGAGTATATTTATCTAAAATGACTAATTGATTAAAAATCGGATACTGCTCTTCTAGAAATTCAATTATATCAGCTACACCACAATATTCATGAGCAATTTTATTTTCTAAAGGAGAATTTTTATAAATAGAATCAATTCTAATTAATTTGTTCCTATGTTTAATTCTCCCACAAACCCAAGAATATTCCCACGGTATCAGTGGATGCTCTTTTCTGTCTGTAATCGAACAGTGTTTTATACTGTTATACACTCTTCCAGGAATTAATGAATTCCCTCTAAAAATTTCATCCATAAACTAGCAAATTAAATAAATTTTGGACCTATATGAAAAGTATTTTAAAAATCAGGGACCAAAATATAATTAAATGTTAGTTTATTTCTGGAAGGGGACTTTTATGTTTTAAAAACTAAAGTTCAAGGATTTTATCGTTACAAAATAAAGTTAAAGGACCATAAAGTGCGTTTGTCTAAAATTAAGAGACGATGACTGAAACTAACCCCAGATTAAGTTTTACTCATATCAGTGTATGGGATATTGAATGACAAAAAATTATTAAATTAAAAAATTGTGTATTTTTAATTAAATTTTTATTTTATTTTTACTCATTTAAAATTTAAAATTTAATCTTTTACTCAAATTAATAGATTTTAAATTATCAATTAAGTTAACATCCATTATATAAGTTTTATTTGCACTCATTATATATATATCAATTTAATATAATAAAAATAAAAAAAAAATATCTTTTTCATTAAAAAAAAATAGGCATAACAATTGTATTAACTAAAAGCTCTTGAGATTTTTTTTTTTTTTTTTTTTTTGAAATAAAAAGATCTCATGAGTTATTCATTCGATTAAATAGTATTGAAACTTCACAAAAGACAAACCCACAACTAATTATGCATTATGACATACAATATATTAAGAGTTGATACCAATCATGTGTTGGTTTGCCCTCAATATAAACTTAAAATTTATTAGGAATATCTTATGGACATTATTACTTCTAATTTATTTTTCAGGATAAAAAGAGAATTTAAAATTAAATATTTATTATTGAAATAAAATATTAACTTAAATATACTTTTTATAAATATATAAAGTTGAGTGAAATTCAGATTTAATTATGGCAATCCAATTGCTATAACATATAAATCTTACTTGTAAAAAACACTAAGTTGGTTGAAAGACAATATACATATCAAATAGGCCTATTATGTTCCTTGTTTTCTTTTCTTCGTGGGCGATGCCATTTCAACTCTTCAGCTAGAGCATTAAAATCAGAGTAAGAGGATCCACCTTCTTCAACAGCTTGTCTAGCCATCTCTCCAAGCTTTATTACTCTGTTTCTCATTTCCTCTGCTTCTTGACCCACCATAATTCTATTAATTGCCTTCTCTATATCTTCACTTTTAACATAATCTTCATAATATCTAACCCATTCCTTAACACCAACACTAATTCCGATCTTCAAAATATCAGTCACCAACTTCTCGTTATAGAATTGCTCAGCTGACACAGGCCATGTGATCATTGGCTTCCCTGCAGTTACTCCTTCAAGTGTAGAATTCCACCCACAATGAGTTATAAATCCTCCTACAGCCTCATGATCAAGAATCAATACTTGTGGTGCCCATCCACTTATAATTAGTCCTTTCCCTTCCATTCTTTTTTCAAATCCTTCGGGCAACCATTCTTCTTCATTTTCTTGATCATTATTATTCTTATTTCTTCTCACGACCCAAATGAATTGTTGCCCTGTAGCTTCAAGAGCCATTGCAATTTCTTTAAGCTGTGAGGCAGTAAAATTAGTTACACTTCCAAAACATATATAAATAACAGAATTGGATTTTTTAGAATCAAGCCATTTCAAACACTCATGTTCACCAATGGATGCTTCTTTTCCTCTTTCTGCTTTATCTTCAATTCCTTTGTTGCATAATGAAACAGGACCAATATGCCATGCTCTTCTCCCCACGAATTTTCTATAATAATCGGCGTAAGCTGGTTCGAGCTCATAGAAACTGTTAACAACTACTCCAAAACTCTTTATTTCTGATTCTTTCGCCGCTTGAAGCAATTTAGTTAAGTCAGTTTCAATCTCTTGTATCACAAAATCTGGGAGTTGTTTTCTTGTCAACTTTATCTCACCAGGAAGATTCGGTACGACAAAGGGCTCTGAATCTGATGAAACATTCTTGTATGGCTGGTAAAGTCTAATAGATTCTCCTGCACATAAAGAAAAGAAACTAATGCCATGAAATACAAGTCTTGGAATTCCAAATTTGGCAGCGGCATCAGTAGCCCAAGGAAAAAGCATATCAGCAACAAGACAATCAGGCTGCCATTCTTGGAGGAGCTTCTCAAGTGGTTCTTGAAGCATAGTTGTGGCTAACAAAAATTTGGGAATCATTTCTTTACCATTCTCAGTGGAAGGGATAGAATCTAAATTTTCACATCCTTCTGGTAATCCAGCTTCTACTGAGGGGAACTCAAGTATTTTAATATCGATATCGGTACCTAAATTTTTGGTTCTGTAGATTGTTTTGGAAATAAGATGTGCACTGGCAGGAGTAGTGATTACAGTTGTTTTTAGGCCTCCCAAAGCAAATAGCTTGGCCATGTCTACTGTTGGTATCATGTGGCCATGAGCCATGAAGGGAAAGAAAAAAATGTGAAGTTGATGATGACCAAAACTGTCCATTTGGACTATTGATTAAGAAAAATGAAATATTTGGGGTTTTAGAAGAAATAAAGAGTGTTGAAGATCAAGAAATGGTTTGAAAAGGTCTGTTTTTCTACCTTATTTGTAAGTATAGGAAAAATCTGATTCAAACTTCTTAAGTCTAATAAAGGATTCCAGCTTAGACTAGTTTGTAATCACACGCAGTTGCATTCGTCATTCTTCATACGGGATAAGATTAAGTTTGATGAGGTTATTTTTTCTATATTGATGGGGAAGTGAACTAGAATACCCAGTCTTTTATTTATGATAAAAATGCATCAAGGATAAAATTTTATGTGAATCTAGTCTACGGTTAAATTAAGCCTGAGCGAATAAGGTAGATTGCAGAACATTCTTGGTGTCGGCAACATGAAGAGTTGAGGGGATGTATATTTTTACACAGCAGCTTCTTATGTATATTATATAAAATATTATCAAATTATAATTTTTAAAAATTTTTATAAAATTTTTTAAATATTTAAAATTGAATACACGAAAAATTATTGTGTAAAAATACACAACAGCTACCTCAACCCCAACACGAATCTAATTTACAATAAATACATAAAATAATTGCCCTCCAAAAATCTTCTATATTATAAATGTAACCCTTTATTTTGTATCTCCTTTAGTTTCTATCCTCATTTTATTTTTATTTTTATTCCTCTGAATTTAATATATTATAGTTTCGCTCTAATTAATTACTTTTTTTTAAACAATCAAATCAATCATCCGAAAGAGACACGCATGAGTTTGTTTGTATATATCCGAAAATCACTTTCTCATTACATAATTTCTTACGTCATAACATTGTCGTATTGGACAACAAACCTTATGATATATCACAAATACTAAAATTAGAAAAACTATTGAGTAATTGGATGAACATTGGCGTATTAAAATACGAGTATGCTCCGTCATGGAATAAGACGTGATATTTGAAAGGCTAAATATTATATTATGAAAAATTTAAGTTAATAAAAAAAATATGAGTAATTTTTTAATTTTAAAATATTATATTTATATTAAATATACCCATATAAAAAACATAAATAGAAAATAATATATTTTTAAATTTCAGAATAGAAAATTTATATATTTTTTAAAAAAATATAAAAAATCTGATAAATTTTAGAGATATACACTCTAACAATATAAATAGTTTCGCATTTGAGTATATTCACTTTATTCATATTAATATAAATTTATATAAATATATTTTTATTTTAATGTGAATATAATAAATATATTTTTTTTTATTTAATAATTTTTTTTTAAATAAAAAAAATATCAATCACAACTACAAAAATTACCAAAGAATCCACACATTCTTAAAATTCCAACATGAAGCCTTTCAATACATATACTATGAAACTAACAATATTAATAACAAAAAGTTGATGGTATTATTAAATATCAAACGTATATCAGTGTTGTCAAATATTTATAATAATATTACAAAAAATAATTTTATTATAAAGAATTTATATATAATCGAATGATAATATTGCTAATTTTTATTAATATTAAACTCTAAATCTATATCTAAATAATATATAAAAGTTTTTTTTAGAAAGTAAGAATTTTTTGAATTGTCAAAAAAAAAAAAAAACTTTAATGTAATTAAAAGATTAAAAGATTTACTTTATTTTTCATTTCATTGAAATACAATTTTTTTTATTTAAAATTTAAATAAATATATGAATTTGTTATTATTAATTAATTATCCTTATTTTAATTGGATAAATATAATATGATAGCTAATTATTCATATTCTTAATTATATATAAATTTACATTTCATATTCAAATAAAAATTATACTAATAATACATTATTTTATGATAATTATTTTCAATTACTATTATATCAATTTTCTTCATTAATTTGTTAAAACTTTTTTATTTATCTTTTTCATTCAAGGAATATGTTATATTACTTTTTTTTTTCTTTTGTATTTCATATTATATCTTGTTTTGATTTGTCTTAATATTTTTTAAGCATAATTATAGATATAATAAATTAATAAATTTTATTTATTATGTTAGATATAAGTTTTTATCTTAAGAGAAAATTTCATTTTTAGGTCCCTGAACTCTTCAAATGTTGTCCACATATATTTTCTATTTTCCATTTTCTATTTTCTATTGACATTTTCAATTATTAAGAATATTAAATATTTTAATTTTAAAAACAAAAATAGACTTCATAAGAAATATATTAATTGTGACTTTTTTAAAAAGAAAAAAATTATGTTACTTTCAAAAATATAAATTTATTCAATGACCCTTGATGTTTGGATTAATAATTATTTTAGTTCCTAGTATTTAAAAATTATTACTTTTTGTATCTAACATTTGTTAATAAATAACACTTTAGTCCTTATCATTTTAATTTATATAACGTTTTCATCCTAAAATTTGAAAGTATATATATTTAAATCCTTTAAAAATATTTTAATTTCTCAAAAGTTTAGTAAAATGATTTTTAGGTTTATATATAAGGATTAAGTGTTGTTTATTGATAAATGTCAATGACTAAAAGAATTAATTTTTAAATAATAGAAATTAAAAGTTCTTATTAAGAAAGACTTCAAAAGTGTAATGGTAATTTCCACTATATATTTTTCTTAGACTTCACTGACTCAAAATCTTGACTCTGTTATTATTGATGATAAACCTATAAAATTCTTTATATTATAAATATAACTCCTTATTTCATGCTTGCTTTATTTTTATTTTGATCCTCTTCAAACTTAATATTCTATTTTCATCCTTTTTTTTTATAAAACAAAATCAAATTAATTACCTCTTTCTTTTTTTGTGAATTGAAATGAAAATTTCACCTTTATAAACAAAAAAACAAATGGAAAAAGAAAAAGTAGTATTGAAGTTGAAACAAACAAATTGGCAATTGGAAAGTGACATATGCATGATAAATCACATCCTCGATAAAAATATCAATTTCTTACATCAGCATCGGATACGAAACCACATATATCTCCCACTTGCTCCAAACAATTTTTAAAGTTGGGTTAATTATTATAATCTCTATATATTTTTTTTAATTATATTAAATTATTCATATATTTTTTAAATTATATTAAAATATTTTTATATTTTATTTTCGTTAGACAATGAGATTATTCCATCTAATTTTTCTTATTTTTTCATTAGTCAAAATTTAAAATATCAAGTTAAATATGATTAATGACTTTAACGTCTCTATATTTTTTCAAATTATACTAAATTATTTCTATCTGTATTTTCTTATCTAATCCAAATCTCATCTGGTAATCTTATCGCCAACCAATTTCTTATTTACACTGTTAAAAAAAATTTCAAAACACATTTAATTTTTAATTTAAATTTATCAGTTTTAAATTTATCAATTTGAATCTAATTTTCAAATAAAATTTTACATTTGTGTTATAAATCTTAAAAGTTTTTTCTTGATTAAATTCTGTAAATTTTTCTCTAACAAGAAAAATCACTAGTTATCTTTGAAATTTAGGAGTCATAATACTATTATTTTTGTGTCCATGATAAAAATAACTCAAGAAATAGAATCAAATTGGATAGAAAGAGGAAATTCAACCTGATGTAATTTTGAATTATGTAAAATACAAGAATATTTTAGTATAATTTTAGAAATATATGAACGATTTAGTATAATTTGAAAAAATACAGAGATTACTGAGTAATTAATCCTAAATATTTTAATTAAAATTTTACTTTTTGAGTTTTAATTAATGAAAAAAAGAAAAAATTGGACGAAAAAATATCATTATCTAACAGAAGTAAAATGTATAAATATTTTAATATAATTTAAAAAAAATACAGAAATATTAGAATAATTATCCTTTAAAGTTTCACCACTCCATTTTCGGGAAAATTCATAAATAAGACCAATATTTATAATTTAGAAACATTAATAATTTTATTAAAAAATTATTCATTTACTAAATCTTTAATTTTTAATATTTGTAATTTTAGTTTATAAATAATAAAAATTTAAAAATTATATCAATATTAACTTTTGGTCAAATTCAAATAAAATTAATAATCAAAATACATTAAAATTAAAATCAATCATATTATTTTCAAAGTATAATGAAAAATATGACTTTTATTTACTTATTTAAGAGGGAAAGTGCATTTTATTTTCCAATCAATTAAAATAGTAAATTTAGTATTTAAACAAACAATGAAAATGAAAGTTAAAAATTTGAAAAAATACCTTTTTTTTTTTTTTTTTTATCTTGATTGTGCAAGTAAAAGTCATTTTCATTCATTATATTAATTGCCTATGAAATGGACAAACATAGAAGTCTTTTATCGTGAGATTATATCTGTTGAATCATAATGATAATGCAAAATTTTAATAATTAAAGTACAGAAATTATGCAAAAAGTTAACACAAGAGATTAGAATGAGAAATAATATATTTTTATTGATTGAAAGATGTACTTTGAACTATATAGAAAATTTACACGGATTTTAATAGATTTAATACATATTTTATTCCCTTGACTTATCATAAAAAGTCACTTTACCCTTAACTTCAAAAATTAACATTTAACATCTCAAACTTGGCTATTTTGTAACACGTGACAACAAAAATTCCAATCAGCAATGCACGAAAAGACACACAAAAAGACGCAATTGAAGACTGTAATTGATGTTTGACGTAGAAATATATGTATATATATATAATACCCAATGATAAGAAAATGGGTATTAAAACCCAAATTTCTCCATTATGAGAATCCCTAATTTCAAAATATCCTTTAATTTTCATCCCGTTTTCTTCTCTCATCTTCTTAAATTATTCGTTTTTTTTATCTGAAGCAATTTTGTTTTCATTTGAGATTTGCAATAAAAATTATTCTCTTCAT
The DNA here is from genome assembly GCA_948193065.1 of Aleurites moluccanus. Taxonomy (NCBI): domain Eukaryota; kingdom Viridiplantae; phylum Streptophyta; class Magnoliopsida; order Malpighiales; family Euphorbiaceae; genus Aleurites; species Aleurites moluccanus. Next base: position 12,462 of record CANXYC011968551.1, on the reverse strand, counting down.
CCTTTCATCTAAATTTATCGTGTTCTTTGATTTGGTCTTTATCAGACATTTGATCGTTATCGCAATGAATGAATTTAGGAGTGGATCACCAGCAACATTCACTGATATCCTATTAATTTCTCCAACTGGTTTAGGATTCTTGTTAATCGATTTGTTTCTAGCCATAATTATTGTTATAAGAAGGGTCTTATTGAACGTGCCAAAAAAATATTTACACTAAAAAAATGACAATATGAGATTAATTAACTAAATTCAGTACAATAATTTTTTAATTATTTTAATAATGAGTCATTGTCATAATCTAACAGCCCAAAAGTATAACGTTCTTACAATAATCCCAACTATAATGTAAAAGACTCCAGTCTAATCAATGTATTGGCAAAGCAGACCGTCAATTGACTTAAAACATGGGGGTTTGGCATAATAAATGAAACTTGACAATACCTATATTTAAACTCTGAACTGATAACTTGTACTAATTAGGGGTTTGATATGTAGGTCACTTAAACTATCAATCAATAGCTGAATGTATAAGGAAACTCGTCAACTTATGCTAGCCAGGGATCTGATATGTAGGTCACTTGAACCGTCAATCAAGGATTGAGTGTATAGTGAAACCCATCTTAGAGAATAAAGTATAAAAAAATTGCGATTTTGCCAAAATTTCAATATATGTTCAGTGTGTAGAGACCTTAAATTGAATTGTGTCAATTTATTTTATACTTAAATCCCAGATAACTGAACAAAGATGGAGGCTTAATCTGTGAAGTATTTGACCACGTTTTGTGCCAAGCCAAGGATTGTGCTCCCTCTTTCATTCAAATCAAGATACTGAGTGAGGTAGTGGGCCATGATTTCCGTGCTTGATTTCAAGATTTAGTATGCTGACATGATCACGTCCCAAGTGCTTAATTTTTTTTTTTTTGTTTTGTAATGGGCCTTCCTGATATTCTCTCAAGTAGATCATTTGAACTAAGATCTTTCCAAGTTTTATTTTATGGGCTTGATTTTACTTACCGGGCCTATCTCTCTAAATGGGCCTATTATTTTGTGGACCAGTGTCAACAGATTGTATTTTTAAAATTAAAAATTTTAATTTAATAAAAATTTTAATTAAATATCTTATGTGATTTTTAATTTAATTATGACTTTTAAAGCAAGCGATATCAAATAATTTAAAAAAAATTAAATATTAAAAATTTTAATTTTAAGAGTTGAACATTCAATTAAGCCTTAATTGGAGTTTTAGCAAAGAGAATGCCAATATTTAACATGGTTTATATAAGTTTTAACAAATTAATGGGCTCTTAACATTAATGAAATTAGTTAAAACAAAAGAGTAGGAGGGTTAAAAAAATCTAAAGATCCAATTAAGAATTAAACTGTCCTCTGGAGGACAGTCCAACGGTTAACATTTAAGGCTTGGACTTTTAGACCCTATATTTGACTTTTATTGTGGATAATTTATACCAATTTTCACTGAATTATAAATTAAACTGTCCTCTGGAGGACAGTCCAACGGTTAACATTTAAGGCTTGGACTTTTAGACCCATATTTGACTTTAATTGTGGATAATTTATACCAATTTTCACTGAATTATAAATTAAATTTTAATATAAATATATATATATATATATAATTTTTTTATTATTAAAATTATTAAATAAATTAAAAAATTTTATTGTAATTTTCAGGTGAAATTCTGATTGGATTTGCTTATGTAATCGGCAAATCACCCAATTAAATACTAACTCACTAAAAAAATATAACGTCAGTCTAACCTGTGATCATTGAATTATAGGCCAAATTTTAGTATGGTCACATACATATTTTTTTCATTATTATAGTCACTAAACAAATTTGATAATTACAATTTTCATATCAATTTTCAATGAATGCCCTGATTAAAAATAATTATTTAAGATAAAATATAATTATATTAAAAAAATATAAATAAATTAATATAAAAATAAATTGAATAAGAAAAAATAAAGATTTTGATAGAGTTGTATTTTATGACAATCGCTATCATAATATTTACTTTTCACTCATTTATTTTATTTATAAATTTATTTATTTAATTTTATCTGAATTTTCAATTTTTAAGGGCATTCGTTAAAAAAATATTAATAAAATTAAATTTTTTAATTAAAAATTAAAAATTTATTTATTTTATTATATAATACATCTTTCATTAATAAGTGACAAAAACTCACGTGTAAGAGTTTTATGTTTAGAAAGAAAAAATAATGAGAGAAAAAAAAAAAGACAAACAATCAATATATATATCTCATTAAATAAATACATCATAGTTCAGAAATTTTATTCCTATATCATTTAAAAAAAATAATGAAATATGAAAAATTTTTATATTTTTGACATTTAATTTATAATAAATTAAAATCAAATAATAATAATTTTATTTTATAATATTGATATTATTTATATAATTATGAATTCTAATTTTTTTTAGTATTAAAAAGATAAATTAAATCTAAATATATTATTTACATGAATATATAATTTATTATTAGATTACATTTTTGGTGTGTTATAAATTTTATTTTTAATTAAAAGTTAAATTGATTAAATTTTTCATATTTAAATTTCTAAATTGTTTTTAAACTGATAGTTGAATTAGCCTGAAAATTATATTAGAATTATCAAATTTATTTAGTGACTATAATAATAGAAAAAAATACGAATATGACCATAATAGAATTTGACCTATAATTCAGTGACTATGGTTTAAGCTGATGTGATATTTTTTTTTATGAGTCAACATCTGATTGGGTTGCTTATCGACTATATCAATAAATCTGATCATAATTTAATCAGAAAATTATAATATAATTTTTTTAATAATTTTAATAATTAAAAAATTCATATGTCACCATATGAAAATTTGATTTATAATTCAGTTACCGTCCATACAAATTACCCCTCTTATTGTATGTAGGTTATTTGTGAATTACTTGATGGTTTATGTTGCGTTTATAACTTTGCACCTTATTCTAAAAAAAAAAATTCATGATAACGTCCAAAACGACAGTGTTTTATGTATCATGGGTTCCTTTTGTATACACCTGCGAATCACCTGGATGGTTTATATCCCTCTTAACTGGTGGAAAAAATTAAATGAAAGTAATATTATTGCCTATACTCAAAGCATAGGCTGATATACACTGGCCGAACCTGAGTCGCTAGGGTAGCTTTCAACCCTTAATATATATATATATATAAATTTTTTAATTAACATCTAAAACAAATTATATATAATTTATAATACTAAAATTTTTTATTAATTTAATTTTAATCTCTTTAATAATACTAAAATTACACATAAAACTTTACTTAATCCTCTTAAAAAATTATATATAATTTATAATACTAAAATTTTTTACTAGTTTAATTTTTAACCTCTTAATAAAATTTTTTGATTCGGTCTTGCTCATATAAGTAAGGTTTACTCAAAATTAAAAGGTAAAAAGGAGTCATCCATTTCATATTGGTAAAAAATCTCATGTCATGAACAGATTTTTTATCACTGAGATTAATAAGGTGATTTTTTATACTGAGGTGACTTTTTTACTTTGACAAATGACAGAAAAAAAAATTCTAAAATTCTTGAACTCAACTCTGCGGATTGGCTGTGGAGATCAGTCGCAGGAACCATGTAGAACATATTACATTAGCGTTACTTGCTATGAGTCAAATTTACATGTCTATGAGCGTTATGCCCTTATAGAACCAGATTGAAATTTTATTTCCTTCTATACTTTGTTTTAATGGTAAAATGGTGACTCGTACACATTTAAGCGCATTGTGTACGTTCACCTCATCACACCGAGGCTAATAAGAAAATTCATCATTTATAATGGTTTTGACTATAAAAATTGACTATAGCTTATTAAATTAAACTATTCTCCTCCTCAGCCACATACTGTAGCGTCTCAATTTTTCCGGAGAGATTTAAGTTCCTGAATCAAAGCATTAGCATCCTTATAAGATGATCCACCTTCTTCAACAACTCTCTTGGCTTTTATTCCAAGCTCTCTAGCTCTTCTTCTCATCTCTGCAGCCTCTTCACTACCACCCATTAGCCTTTTCACTGCTGTTTCCACCTTGTCTCTCCCCACTGCTGCCCGTGGCTCAGTGTTATATGACATCCACTCCATGCTTCCCACCTTTACCCCAATCTTCAACACATCAGTTATCAATTTCTCATTTATAAATTGCTCTGCTGTAATTGGCCATGTTATCATTGGAACTCCAGCACTCACACCTTCCAAAGTCGAGTTCCATCCACAATGAGTCATAAATCCTCCTACAGCGATATGCTCTAATATTAGCAACTGTGGTGCCCAACCTTTTATAATCAGTCCCTTTCGGGATTCTTTAATTCTATCTTCAAATCCACTGGGAAACCAATTTTCTTGGTTTTCTGGCTCTTTCTCAGTGGACATGAAGATTTTTCCAACCACCCAAATGAATGGGTGGTTGGAAACCTCAAGACCATAAGCAATCTCGAGGAGCTGATCGGGAGCTAAACGAGCCAAGCTCCCAAAACTAATGTAAAGAACCGAATTAGGTTCTTTACTATCAAGCCAGCTCACAATGCTTTGCTCATCAATTGTAGTTTTTTGACCTCTCTCAGCTTTATCTTCCACATTTCTATTATACAGTGAAACCGGTCCTACGAGCCATGCCTTGTTCCCCAATTCCTTTTGGAAATATTCCACATAAGCGGGCTCCAATTCATAGAAACTATTAACTAAGACTCCAAAACTATTCTCCCCAGGTTTTGGCATCTTGCTTTGAAACCCACCTTGCTGCTGTCTTAAAAAGAATGGGAGTTGAGATCTGGTCAATTCAATCTTATCAGGAAGACCTGGTACAATAAAAGGCTCAAGATCAGAACCTACCTTATCATGGGGCTTATAAAGTCCCATATTTTCGAAAACACAGCGAGAAAAACATGCATTTCCAGAGAAAGTAATTCTTGGAATACCAGTGCTGTCAATAGTATCAGCAGACCACCGATGAAACACATCATGAACGATACCGTCAGGTTTGATTTCGAGTAAAAGGTTTCGCAGAGGTTCTTGGAGCATAGAAGTATCAGTGAAAGGAGTCGCAGACATGTCTGTATCCACTATTTCAACATTATCAGGTAACTTAAGGGTATGGATAGAGATTTGGTGACCAGATTTTTGGTCACGGTCAATGGATTTTTGGAAGGAAAGAGCATGTTTTGGAGTAGTTATAATGGTGGATTTAGCACCATGGGAGGCAAAGACTCTGGCCATGTCTATCATGGGGATTTGATGGCCTCCGCCAACAAATGGAAAGAAGAAAATTTCAACTGGAGAAGAGATTGAATCCATGAATGGATGCACAGAGAAAGGAATGATCAAGAATTTGGATATGATAAAGAATGGAAGAAAAGTTTTAAGCTAGATGGAGACTTTCTTGCACGCAGTTGCAGTTCCAAATTCTCCAAAGAAGCTATGACTTCATAGATGATGCAGAGGGACATATATAATAGTAACTTTAAAAAAAAAAAAAATCAATTATTCAATTATAACAAACAAAAGTAATTGATCTTGGAGGATTATTTTATTTATAAGGAGTAATAAAATCTTAACTTAAATGACGTAGTAACTTGCCAAATGATGCTTCAATGAAAAGAAATTTCATACAGTAAATAATATATACGTAAGCAGGTGTGTCAGCAATTAGCAGTAGCCTTGTCCTATTCTATTCCATAAAGAAAATGGAGCACTTTCACATTTGCAATGTATTATTGCCCACCTAATAGTAATCCTGTTAACCAGGCCTGATTGACCGGGTAACCCAAGAAGAACCCAGAATGGGATCAAAGCCGGCCAGGTTTTGGGTTTAATCCATTCTAGGTTCAAGTTCAAGTTGAGTGGAGGACAATCCAACCTTGACTCCCTACCAAAACCCGAACCTGAACTCCAGGTGAACCAGATTAAAAAATAAAATACATTTTCTGGCTGGAAATTGAACTGGTTCTTTCACATGAACTGGGATTGGTGGATTGGACCCGGACCCGGTTACAGGACTACCCGTTCCAAACAAAATTTCCAGATAGGCAAATGGCATGTGTGAACATAAGGTCAGCAGTTAACTTTTTTTTTTTTTTTTTTTTTTTTGTACTGAGCAGTTACTAGGTCCCTGCAACCTCTATGATTCTGAATGATAAAAGGAGGGAATACTAACGGTTTTATCAAATGGTTATGCAGAAAAATTAGCTATTGAGACAGAACTTTTATTTGGCTAAAATTTAAGGAAAGAATATAAGAATAGTCATTTTACTAGGAAAAAAAAAAAAATTCAATGATAAGAGCGACTGTGTGTGAAATAAAGCTGTTTCAAACAGTTGAGCAGCAAAGTGGCAATACTCAAATATTTTGGACATAATAGCTTACAATTAATTCAAACATATCTATATCTTTTATAGATATAATTAGTAGTAACTTTAAGATCCTATATATAATCTGTCATAAAATTTACCAAGCTTATAACATTTTAACCATAAGAAGCTTACAGGTGTGAAAAATGGACAACAGAGAGGGTCTTTGCAGTAACGATTGATTTGATTTCACTTTCCCATTGAATGTATCTTGAATATCAATACTGAAATAAAGAATCTCAGTGTCGATATATAAGTTATGATTTTATCAAGATCCACAAGTTCATCTCTATCTTTCACTGGATCGCTTTATCTGCATTGCAGCTCTAACCACATTTTCCCGTGTAATAATTCCAACCTTAGGCATTGAAATAAAGATCAACTGTAAACTACAGTAAGAATTTTGTGCGTGACATTCAATAAGGAAAGATTTTATGTGGTTCTTACCAGCTTGCCATCACCATCTACCACTGGAAGTCGATGATATTTTGTGTCAAGAAGCAACCTAAGAGTAGAAATATGCGGTTAAGACATTATTTCCATTATCTCAAAGGCAATGAAAAAGCTAATAAATGCACAACTCAGAATACTCTTTAATCTTAAATATTAAATTTAAAGTTTGAATACCAAAGTGCTGTATGATAAGGAATTACATTCTCAGGTAAACATTTGCATAGAATCTGATTAAAACAAATCTTGAAGTATATTTTCCCCAAAAATGAGGAAACAATTGCCCGTAGGAAGTAGAAAAAAAAAATGCCAACCAGAAATTCTCATAAATGTTCCATACTATTAAAACTACAAAACATAATATATCTAATACTGTGGATTAACCAGAGATTTTCTTGAAACACAGACATATATAGTAAAGTAGGAAATAATAACAATGATAAGTGAAATAGTAATAACAATAATACCTAGCAGCATCCTCTAGATTGGTGGTTTCATTAACAACAAGCGGAGCAGGTGTCATCAAATCACCAACAACTTTACCATCGTTCTTAGTAAGTAGTTTCTGCATCTCATTGAATGTCTGCGATATTTATCCATAATTAGAGAAATTATTGATAAAAAAAATTCCATGAAGAGAACATGCATTGCAACAGTAGAAAGGGAAAAACGAGAAATAAAAAGTGAACATGATATCACTGCCCTAGATTCTAGAATAGTTATATCCAATTCTAGTAATCTCTTACACAGCAAATCCTCTGAATGGTCACCACCATGGACAAAAGTCAAAAAAAAAGGTTGGTGACTAGCTAGTAGCTAGCACTGTGAAGATATGCAAGGCTTTTCTAATATGGCAATGTCAACAGCACAATAGGTAAAATGAAAGTTTAATAGGAGAAACTTGGGCGAGCTCATTTTCAGAAGGGTTTCGGGACTATCAACTTCTAGTCATGAGCAAACTTGGAATAGAATGCAAACAAAATTATTGAATGAAAAGAACAGTGCAATGTTCATTGTTGTTCTAACCAATTTAATCCGCCAAAGAAACAGCCTAGTTTTAGTGATCCTGTGTGCTAATGATGGCCCAGCTTCTGGTTCCTTTCCCCAAAATGCATACCATAAATACTATTTATAGTCTTATGTTTAATTTTACATCTGTGTACATGTATGGTTTGTACAGATGCATATCTGTAACATCAACACAGCTATATAATGTAAACTGGAAAGTTCTCAAGCACCAAATATTTCAACTACAGATACCTGTCATTATATTTTTAAGTGGTGACTAAAAAAAATTATTACATAATTATACGAACTTGCATCAATGCATAAGCATATGCATATAGCTTCCAATTGAAGCTCCAACATCTATAACATAAAAAAGGACAGTTGATACATACCTTCCAAGAACAATCAGCATCAGGAAACAAGCTTGCACCACTCTGATTGCCACCTAATAGACGTAAAAGGGAGAAATTAGATTTCTATAAGAGCTACAATGGATAATCAATATAACAAAATTTTGGTGCTAGTTTATAGATAAAGGCAATAGTAGATAGCAAAGTATCCAAACTGGTTAAATATCTGATAAAAAGCAGATAAGATGTGCATTAGATTCAGCAGACCTTCAAGACCAAGAATGAATCCTTAACAAATGAATGCAAGAACCATCATCATTCCCACAAACAAAAGGAACAAAAAAAATTCATCTCTTTTATTGAAGACCAAAAGATAAATAATTTTTCTTGAAACCTATGTTCCATTCACCTATCTGTTTTGAGCTCTATCTCAATGAACTTGAGGCCACAAATAGAAATGGAATATAACTCTAGGAACAAGAACCTATTTTCTCATTTGTATACAAAGAATCCAAATTTTAACACATTTTTATATCTTAATAACTTGAATTGAGGTAGAAGTAGCATCTAATTTTAAGACTACTACTAGACTTTATTCTCTGAAAATAAAATGAAATAGAATTCTTGGATCTAGACATCCATTTTTATTATCATTCCATTTCCAAAGCATACCAAACACGTTCTAAAGTCTGGCTAATTTCCTTCAATCTTTCAATAAGCTCCTCAAAACTTCATAAGTGTAACATTTTAAAAAAATTCATAACTGAAATTATATACCCAGCTAAAAACGTAACATGCATATCAACAGGGTGCTTGGTATTCATATCATTGCATAACCCAACATTCTATTAACTAACTTATGAATTCCCTAAAAAAAAACTTAAAGCAGGGACTTAGCAATGAGATTATATCCAAAGGAAAAGTATGCGTCTAAAACAATGTTGACCATTCTCCGTTTTATAAGTTCAAACATTGAAAATTTGAGGGAGAAAATTCAACAAACATTGCCTAAAACAAATTAGCCAAAAAAAATGTCCAAAATACAAATTAGACAAAAAACAAACTAGAAGACCAACCTGATATGGAGTTGAGCGCTAACAAATCATAATCTGAAACAACACCGACCTGCATCAAGAATCAACCTAAGTTAAAGCAATACCACTTCAACCAAATTAGATATTTAGGTGACCAAATAGTAACATTGCAAATAAAGATAACATGTATTATTTACCACTAGAAGCTTAACCATTTTTGTTTGGTATAAATGAATTTAAAATATAGAATTCATTTATAAATGATAAAACCTGATTTAGTTAATTAAATTTCATAAAATTTGAATACACAATAGTAAAACAAACTTTTCATTTACACCAAACATGAAACTCATGAATTCCAACAAATTTTACAAAATTATTTGAAACTTAAAGAATTCATAATAATTAAAGATAGCTAAATGAGAAGATAACAGGTATAGATACATTGTTAATAGTAAAGATTGCACATTGAAGGACATGTTATTGGAAAACTATGCTAAAAAATGGAGATTTTGAAAGATTGGGGCATTAATTAAGCTTCACCCAAGGTTAATGACTGTGATTATGAACAAAATTACATGAAGCAATCCCAAAATTCCAATCATCATACAAGCAATCACCCAACATAAGATTTATAAGAGCAAACATAAACTACACAAATCCAAGTTTCTGATATATAAAGAAAATTACCAATGTCCAATCATCATCAACCACTGGAAACCCACTTCTTTTCTTCTCAACAAGAGCCTCTAATGCTGGATTTCAATAACAATAAGCCAAGAAACAAAGAAAAAGTTTAAAAAGTACAGAATTCCCATATTAAGTACCTTCATCAACGGTTGTGGTAGTTTTCACCACATACAAATCCTCCTTTCTGGTCATAAAATCACCAACCTTATATGTCCCATTAATCGGCTAAAAACCAAAAACAAATTGAAATTATCAAAAAATTTAAAAATCGAGAAAGAAAATAAAATAAAAAAGGACATGGAGTTAGTTAGTTAGTTAGTTACCAGGCCGTTATTGGTTACAGTTGAGAAGGCTAAAGCAGCGAGGCGGCGAGGTACTGCAAATTGTTGGGAGGAAAAGTATAAACGGTGTCGTTTTGCAATAGAAGTTGCAGAAAAGAGTGGAATACATGGTGATAAGCGGTGAGAATTAAAGAAAGACCGAGGGAAAGAAAGTGTAGTACAGGTTGTTAAAGGCAAGGAAGCCATGAATGAAGCTGAAGCAGATTTTTTTTTTTTTTTAATGATTATCAGAAGCAGAGCAAAACAGAGGGAGATTCATAAAAGAAGATGTTAATTGCGGTTATTCCGTGAAAGAAGGAAAGGTGGAAAACAGAGAGAGTGGAAAATTTTGAAAATTTGGAAAATGCCAATTGGTTAGTCACGAACTACTTTTTTTTTATGCATAATGTGTAGGGTTTATATGGTTGGATGGACCCACACACACTAAAAGCTTGAAGTTATTGGTGGCTTTCTTTTTCTTTTTACCATATGAAAAATAATGTAAAATTACCCATTCTAAATTTCTAGTCTAAAATATATTTAAAAGTCAGGATGGATAAGAAAAATATTTAAGCAAACAAAAATATATGTTTAAATTTATTATTTATAATTAAAAATGAATGGACATAAAATAACATAATACATTAATTATTATTTAATAAATACTAACAAGTAAATTAAATAATTATTAATTATTATTAGATAATACTAATAAATAATCAAAATAATTATTATCAGATAATACTAATAAGTAATTAAAATAATATTATAAATTCAATTTACTATTAACTAATAATCTAACAAGTAATATTGGGTAAAATTTAATAAGTAAATCAAATAATATATTAATTATTATTAAATAATACTAATAACTACCTATTCAGTTGAATTTTAATATTATCAATTATCAATAGACTGTTCTGATATTTGATTCAGTTTAAATATAAAATTTAAATAATCTCATTCTCTTTATTAATTTTTTAAATATATATTTTGACTTTGTTATTCATTCACCTATAATTTAAGTGATTTATTTTATATGTAGATCTGATTTTATTTTTCACACCTCTAATGAAGTAGTATAAAATTGTATTGAAACTATGTGATTTTATTTGTTATTTATATTTGTTTTCGTATATTTCTTCTTTCTATCAATATAAATATTATCTTTTCTAAAAAAATACTAATAATATATTATTATTATCATATATTTTATTTTGAAAAACAATTATTATTTTTTATTATTATTAAAATAGTAATTAAAAATATTATAAATTCAATAAAATTACTAGATAATATTAACAAATGATTTTTTTTAGAACAAGTAATTAATTTCTTAAAAATAATTATAATAATATATTAATTTTTAAAAATTTTATTGATAAAGGTAAGATTTACACAATTACAAATGATAGAGTGAAAAAATTAATTCTAATTACTTAAATATTCATGATAAATTTCTGATTCATTCATTATTTTTATTAATGCAATTAATTAAAAAAAATTCTATATTTTTCCATAAATTTTAGTTTATTTATATTTATATCATATTTATTATTTTATTTTCACATTCTATAAATCATGTGCATGCACGTATTAAGTGACTAGTAATTTCTAAAATGTAATTAAGAAGTTGCCCTTTTTTTAATTATACATAATCTAAAATCTATAAAATTTAGGTGAAATGCATTATTTAATCTCTAGACTTTATCCGTTTAATTGTGGGCAACTTCATATTTTGGAACAACGACCATATTTCTAAACTTTTCAAAATCATCATATTTTTTTATTATTTTATTAAAAAAATTAACAAATTCCATGAAAGAGATCATATCAGCAACTCCAATAAAATATTAAACGAAATCCACCTTGAATGGTACTGTTGTTATTCTAATGAAATAAAATGAATTTTAAACTACAAATTAAAGCTCAACCATTCTTATGTGCATTAGTGATAATTTTAAAGATAGTGGGTAAAAATTTACCCTTTAACTATTTAACTCACTAAGATATCCTTCTAACGACTTATGTTTGTGTCTCTTATATATATATATATATATATATATATATATATATATATATATATATATATATATATATATATATATATATGTGTGTGTATTTTATATAAAGAATTTAAAAATTATATTTATAATGATAAATTATTTCA
>CANXYC011968530.1:0-18223 GCA_948193065.1 Aleurites moluccanus | reverse complement strand
TCTCTCTCTCTTTCTCACAAACAAAGTTATCTATCTATCTCTCTATGCTCTATCTTACTACTGGCTTCATCACAAGCAACCAAGCTGTCTCTTGTTGGATATGTAGTTGGCTTGTTGGAAGCACAGAGGCACAGTTTTTCTATTACCCACCACCACCCCCCCCCCCCCCCCAAATATACCATAAACACCGAATAATAAACCTCTTTTCTTCTCTTTATTTTCTTCTGCTTTTCTAAATGTTTACTTAGGGATTTGCTGATGATGATTATAAAGCTGGTGATACCCTTTCTCTCTTTCTGTTTCTTTTGTGAGACTGTGAGTTAGGTCCCATTTAATTCAACTTTGATAATATCTTGTTTGTTTTTGAAACTGGTTTCATTAATTCTTGTTAGTGCAATATTACTTCTCCAAACCCGTGTCAAGTGAGAAATTTAGGGGCATAGATTGCGGCGTTTGGCATTATTAACTGGGGAAAATAGTGTATTATATATATTATATATTAAGGCATTTTTTTAGTTATTAGATATGTTCCTTAATCATTATTAGTTAGGTATAATCAGCGAGAGTGAGAACTCCAAGATTTCAAAGTTTCATTTAATATTTTATAAAGAATAAATCAAGAAAAAAAAAATCATATAACTATATCTATTATTAGTGTGTCTCTGTCTATCTATGTACTTGTTGACTTGATAATCATGGAATTAAGAGGTCAAGAAAATGATATTAGAATGTCAGTCCCTTCAAGTTATGCTCCTCAATCTTCATTAGAAAGAAGAAGAGATGGGAATCATCAATGCTGAATTTATATATATATATATAATATCAGATTACTTTATTTATATTAGATTACTTTATTTATATTAAAACCCTAATTCTAGTGAAAGACATAACTGAATTATATGATTTAATTAAAATAATATAGAGACATTAATTCTAATTAATTCAATTAGGATTTTTAGGGTTAACAGTGTTGTGATTTTATTTTAAATAATCAATTATTAATTGAAAAGGAATGGAAATACATTAAAAAAATTTATTATGTTATAATTTCTTATAAATTCTAAATTTAATCTTTTGAACTACTATGTGATTTAGCAAATTAAAATATATGAAAAAACGTAAGCTTCATAAAAATATTAAAAACCAGTTCTCATTATAAAATCAGTATTACTGAAAGTTTTAACTGTGAAATTTAAATTTAAATTAGTTAATCAAAATTAAATTTGGATAAGTAAAAAAAAAAAATTAAACTATCAACAAAAGAAATTAGTAAAAAATCAATAAAAATAATTAATAAATAAACAATCAATCATCATGATGATATTGTGTAAAACAAAAAAATCTACGGTTGGATTAATTGAATTTTGTACACCCCTACTGAGCAGTAGCCAACGAGTGATTAGTGGCCATCTCCAATAATTAATGAAGATGATCATAGTGTATTAATAAACGTATATTTATATATTTTTACTACATTATAATGAATTTATTAAATTAAAAAACTTAATTTTTGTAAAAAATATTTTTTTTAAGTAATTGTTTTTTTTTTTTAAATATAATTTTATCTAAGGCAGAAACAAAAATCTTAGGAAAGAGGGACACTCTTTACATTCAGGACGGATGCAAAAAATTTAAAAAGTGACATTATAATAATGAAATAAATTTATTTAAAAAATATAAAAATAATAAAAGTATCAAACATATATTTCAATTAAAAATAACCAAAGTCATTATAATATTATTAAAAAAATAAGAAAATTGAGAAACAAAATGAAGGAAAATTGAAAAAATGAAGGAAAATATAATTAAATAGCATTTTATTAGGAGTAAAAAGTTAATTTTTCAAAATAGAATGACCATTTTATTAATTTTATCAAATTTCAGGGACTAAATTATAATTTATCCTGAAAATTTTAAAAATTTAAGAGGGCATGTGCCCCCTTGTCTCTATATCAATCCGCCTCTAACTTTGCCTAAGTATGAGTTACTTATGTTTAGCTGATCCCAAACTTGAATAAAGGAGGAGGGTTGCAGTAGATGATAGTAATGTAAAATTTGGTCACATCTCACGATTATGGATTCAAATGATATAAAAAGGTCGTAAGTCAAGTAAAAGCACAAGACTTTGAGAAGATATATGAGAAACTTAGAATGAAAAAAGGTGAAAATGATATCTACTGATTAGCAAGGATGAGAGAAAAGAAATGTCGAGATCTCAATTAGATAAGGTGTATCAATCATAAAGGAGAAAAAGTTTTGGTGAAAGATGATGACGTTAAAACAAGGTGAATGAGTTACTTTGATGGACTTCTCAATGATAACTAAGGTGGTAACATGGTCGACTTAAACCACATGACTATATAGAAGAATGTAATATTCACTAGAAAGATTAGATTTTCAGCGATCAATAAGGCTTTCAGGAGGATGAAAGTTGGAAAAGCTTGTTGTAATACTCATATTTTTGAAATATATATATATATATTTTAAAACTATATTCTATTTATAAATAATAATTATTTTATGAATATTTAATTAAAGTTATGAATATAAAAGAATTTTTGAGATTTATTATATTTTAAAGAAATAAATATTTGAAAGTAAAAGGGAAATATATTTTTCAAAAAAAATAATTTTAATTTTAATTAATGTCATATTATTATATATTATTTAATAATTTAATTTTATACTCAGCTATTTAATTAAATAATTATTTTAATTATTATTATTGTTATTTTAAGAATTTTTGAAAATTAAATTTATTTTTAAGTAATTTTTATTAAATTAGAAAAATATTATTTTTCAAATTTTAGTATGTTATGAAGTACATTTTTTAAGAAATTTATTAACTATTTATTTATAATTTTTGAACTTAAAAGGAATTTTCTATAAATTTTCAAAAAATAAAAAATAAAAAATATTAGGACCAATCAGAGACTACCATGTGGCAGCCTCGGATTGGCTGCCAGCAGATTAAATATGCTGGAAACGTGAGGAGAAGCAGAAGAAGAAGGGGGAGAGGAGGAAGAAATGGTCAGCTTCCAGCGCCGATTTCGCCCAAATCGGAGGGAGGTGGTCGACATCTCCCATACCGCCGTGTAATCTGTCATGAGGAGAGTTCATAGGCACCAATTTTGCTTAATTCCGACCACCAACTTTCTTTTGATACCCATCTTGCCACCTGAAGTTCGCCGGAAAAGGAGATCAAAAAATGGAACCACTGGACCTTCAATGGCGGATTCTGGTCAATTTCGGCGGCCAATTCCGATGACTCTAATTTTGTTGAACTCCTCTCTTCATGAGCTTTCCAATGGCACCAATTTTGCCCCTATCTGAGACCAAAGCCGGGACTGAAAAATATAAGACACACGTAGATTTCAGACAAATTTTGAATGTATTCCTTACTGTCATCAAGAGGCGCTCCGAAAAGAGCTAGCTGGTTAATGGTCGTCAAGTTGTGAGTTGATATAGTTTAATTTAACTATGCATCTAAGCATAACATGTAAGCATTAAATGAATGGGAATATATATGTATATAAACTATCACTACTGCACTAGATATTGAATCATGATGTATGTTTATGCCATATTATATGATGTTGATGTTATGATATGTATGTATGTGGTTGCGATGGAAAATAGGATAATGTGAAATCTAGTTGTACTAACACAGAAAACATTAATGATATAACATGATATTATATGATGATGTTATTACATGGATTGTGTAGTTTGAGTTGATCTCACCGTGGCCCCTGGACATGGATAAGAAAGTATAGGGATGCCAAGTTTGAGTTGATTTCACCGTGACCCCATAGTTGGAATTTAAGAGAGCCAAGAGAGGGGGTCGGCTTCCCATTTACGATAAATGAAAATATATATGGGATTGGATTCCACATACATTTTCCATCATTGATGTTATGTATGTTTATGGATGATTATGTATAATGTGGTACTTCATGTAGAATAACAAATAACTTGCATGTTAAATTAATATATATATCAGCTCATTGAGTCGAATGCTCACCCCTGTTCAAATATGTTTTTCCAGGTTTCTGGTTGAGCTTACAGAGATTAAGTTTTTAAGTTGAGTATTACTACTTTTCATTTCTCAGGCAGTGGAATTATTTGTTTTATTATGTAATTATTTTATATTCATTATATTAAAAAATCTATAGAGCTCCGCATCGTTATTTTTTTTTAATGTCAAATTTTTTGTCGTATTTCTATTAGTTGTTCTATTAAGCAGAAACTTAAATTGATGTTAAGTGCATGATGTCAGCCCTGAGTGGCTAGAAAATAAATTTAAATTATTGAGTTTTTGTGTGACAGATGGGCTCATAGTCCTTATTTGTGACAGTTATAGCTGTCATATTACAGTTTTTGTTGTTCAATGGTAAGTCAGGCTTACTACGGGTTCCGGAAGCCTTATGCTTTCCCATTCCCTAGTGCCGGTCACGTGCCAATTAGGGTCGAGTCGTGACACTTGTGGCCCTGATGGAGTACCTATTGAAGTATAGAAGTGTCTGGATGATGTAGGAGTAGTTTAGTTGACTAAATTGTTTAACAAAATCCTAACTTCAAAGAAAATGTCAGATGAATGGAGGAAGAGGTTTTTAATACCCATTTTTAAGAACAAGAGAGATATTCAGAGTTACTCAAACTACAGGGAAATTAAGTTCATGAGTCATACTTTGAAGTTGTGGGAAATAGTGATAGAATATCGCTTACATGTACATCTATATCTGCCAACCAATTTAGGTTCATGCAAAGTCGATCAACAATAGAAGCAATCTTTCTCATTAGAAACTTGATGGAGAAATATAGAGATTCAATGAAAGACTTGCATATGATTTTCGTTGACTTAGAAAAGGCTTATGATAGAGTCCCAAAAGAAGTTTTATGGTAGGTGTTAGAACTCAAGGGGATATCAATTAGGTATCTTCAAGTTTAGAAGGACATGCATGAATGAGTAATTACTAATGTGCACATAGTGGGAGGACACTCGTTAGACTTCCATATTTAAATTTGGTTGCATCAAGGATCCGCAGTGAGTCCTTACCTCTTTGTTTTCGTTATGGATGAATTAACAAAGCATATGTACAAGAGGAAATATGATGCAAACATGCAAGCTCTAAAGTTTATAGGTCAATTTGACCATGCAAAATGGTCAAAGTCAAACAGATGGGCCACTGGAGATATTTAGTTATGGGTCTGACTTGACCTAGTCCAATAGAAAACGGCGCAACGAATTCACTTGCTCTCATCCTCTGAGCTATAGGCCCCAACCCATCTTTGCGGGATCTGTTTCTGGGAGTACCCAAACTCATCGCTTTTGGCGATGATTGACGGTGGTCAAATTTCTTTATCTAGACTCCCATTTTGGCAATTTAGGATTTTTTAATATTTTTTTTTGTAATTTTTGTTTTCTTATTTACTTTTGGTAGGAAACTTATTTTAAGGCATCTTTTAATGCATTATCTTTGTTATATTTTATTTCCTTATTCATGTAAATCTTGTGATTTATTTTCTTTTCGAAATAAATTATCATGTTAGGCTATTAGAGTTTCTAAAAGTTACTTCCTATATATGTTTTGTAAGCCTTAGGGTTTGAGGTAGTTTTTAATTTAAATAATACAACCTTTCTCTTTGAAAGTATTTCAATTTTCGGTATTTTTTGAATCAATAAACTTTAATACCTATGAGCCTAATATTCATTCTAGAATTAACAAACTCTTAGAAGGTTTCCGCTATATCGAAATCTCATGGTACATGATATTTACATATGATATTATACTAGTAGATGAGATACAAGATAAAGCTAATAGAAAGTTAGAGCTGTGGAGGAGTATTTTGGAGTCCAAGGATTTCAAGTTAAGTAAAACCAAGACAAAATATATGTATTGCCAATTTAGTGAAGGCTGAAATGGAGATATGAGAGGGTTAACTTGAATGGAGTGACGTTATCCCAAAACACTCATTTTAAATATCTAAACTCAATCCTCCAATGAAATGGAGATTGTGAAGAAGATATTAGTAATAAGATAAAAACCAAGTGGTTGAAATGGAGGTTTGGCCTATGTAACCGCAAGATTCTCAATTAATTGAAAGGAAAATTTACCGTCCGATTATTCATCCAGTTATGTTATATGGTAGTAAATGTTAGATAATAAAAAGACAACATATATTGAAAATGAGTGTGGCTGAGATAAGAATACTAAGATAGATGCATGATCATATTAGAATGGATAAAATTCTCTAATATAAGTATTAGAGATAAAGTAAGAGCCGCATTAATTGATAACAAGATAATCAGATGGAGATTAAAATGGTTTAGATATGTGAATCAGAGACCAATAAAGGCTCCAATTAGAAAGGTTGAATACATTTTGATAGAAAAGAGAAAGAAAGGAAGATACAAACTTAAATTAACTTGGAGTAGAGCAGTATGTATTATCAGAAGATATTCCCTAACTCATTTAAAATGGAAATAAAAAAAATTATATAGAATGATACAGTTTTTTACTGTCTGAGGCCATCCAAATGGATTGAAACAAAATATAGGCCAAAAAAGAAATTCTGGCCGCTAGAGAAAATATATAAGATTCTTCTTATTTTAAAATCATCTACATACCACACATAAATAAAAATTAAAAAAAATTGTAATTAATTAAGAACATTTAATGCAATAATAACTTTTAAAAAATATCCGTTTGTCAATATACATAATTAAATAATTTGTTTTTAGTATTTGAAAATACACAATATTAAAAAAAAAAAAAAAAAAAAAAAAAAAAAAAACTCAAACTCATACATACATACCCTAATTAACAAAAGGATATTGTGAATGCTGATCGACCCAAATCCTGGTAAAAAGCAAAAGCTGATCAAGAGAAATCTCGTATTTAAGTTTTTCTCTTTAAATTAGATTTATTATTAATTAAAAATAAAGTGTTATATTTTATAAAAAAAAAAAGTTAATTTTATTTAATATTAATTATTAATATCATAATTCATATAAAATTATCTAACTATGCTAAAACTCATAAAATATATATACATATATATATATATATATATATATATATATATATATATATATATATGTCTAGTTGGAGTGTTTCTCCATTTTATTTTTAATCTAAATTTAGGCAATTTTTGTTTAAAAAAATTTTGTGTAAAAAATAAAATAAATAATTATTATGAATCATACTCTAAAATCCTGGCCAGAACCCCTAAATAAAATAAAAATTGAGCTAAATATATATGATAAATATGGAAAATTATTGACATATTGAAAATAAAAATGATTTTGTTCACAAATATATGAAATTTATTTACTGAATAATTTGGGGATAAAAACATAAAGCCACCTCAAAAACCACTGTCATGACTCAGCCAAAATATTTTGGCTGACTCAGCCACAAACTCATCTCTAAAAAAAAAAAAAAACAAACAAATTAATCACATATAGACATTTCCCGCTTCTTAACTTAACCATAGTTAAATTTATACCCTTATAAGTATTCCCACAAACCTCTCTTGAAATCACTACAGCTCTAAACATAAGGGTACTATGCTTTCTGTCTCTCCTTCTCCGCTTCCCAAATTCTCCATCAAATCTCCTTCCCTTGCCCCTCACCGGACTAAATTACGGCCACCGTTCATAGCTAATACTGCTACCGCTTACAAGGAAAGGTCGTCGTCGTCGAATCTTTACCTCAATCCTCAGAGGATGGCATCGTGCTCTTCTTTGTACGAGATTTTAGGGATTCCTATGGGAGCCAGTAACCAAGAGATCAAATCTGCGTATCGGCGATTGGCGAGGACTTGCCATCCTGATGTCGCTGCCTTGGATCGGAAGGATACGTCGGCGGACGAGTTTATGAAGATTAATACTGCGTACTCTACCTTATCGGATCCTGAGAAACGCTCCGTTTATGATCGGAAGCTTTTCCGAAGGAAACGGCCGTTGACCGCCAGTTATTCAGGATATCGTAGCCGAAATTGGGAGACGGACCAGTGCTGGTAGCTGAATTAACTGACCTAGTTATGTCACCGAGTTGAACTAATCGAAGATTAGACCATCCGATTGGACAATGAAATCGGCAATTTGTAGATATTAGGGAGATGAACACTGTATATATGAAGAGGGGCTAGCTTGCGCCACTATAGATGGAGGTTTTACACCTGCAATCCAAGCCATTGAATGCGCTTTTTGAGAGCTTGCTTTACTTGGATGATATATGGTCGGTCTTATTCGCCGGAGCGTGGCCAGCCGGCGGTGATTTTATTGCAGAAATATCGAAAAAAAGATATATATGTAATTTTGATGATATATGCTCTGGCTTTGTCGCCGGAGATTTTCCCACGGCGGTGATTTTATTGGAAACATATAGAAAGAAAACAAAAAAGATATACATGTAAATTGCGCCGAGTTTGGGACCTGAAGTATAAAATCTAATGATATCATTGCCATCTATGATTTTTATTATTGTCTCTTGATTTCCTAAATTGTTCTTTTATTTTCTTTATTTTATTTTTGTGTTTTTCTCAAAATTTTCTTTCTGAAAAGTTCTTGAATTAAAGTGAATGAGAAAAAGGTTCTAATTTCACAATAATAGTTTCTGTTTTCAAATTGTTAATTAATAATAAAACTTTGTTTAAACATAACAACATGCCCTTTAATTAAGGTGAGACATATTTGTTTAAAAATTGCAGGAAATTTTGTTCTAACTTCCAAATTGATATTTTTAAATTAAATTTTATTTTAATTTATTACGTTCTTTTTAATTATTTATTAAAATAAAAAGTTTAGTATCATTGAACCAATTAGTTTTTTTTTTTTAGAAAATACTATGAATTTTCATTTATATATAAAAAGAATTCTTAAAAAAAAAAAAGAGAAAAATGATTAGGATTTAATTTAGTCTTTTTGATGGATAAACTCGCAAACTAATTTAAGAACATTTTGACTAAATAAACAAACGAGGATTTCATTACCAATTTTTTTTTTTTTTTTTTTAAATACCATTTATCATACCATTGTTCTTTTTTATTTCTATTAATTTGCAAATCCTAAGGATGTGAGATTGAATTTCAATAAATGAAATAAAATTAATTAATAATAAATATTAAAATTATTAATTAAACTATTATAACTTAAATCTATAGATAAAATAGTAATAGAGTCAATATTAAAACTGAGTTGCTAATATGTTTAATAGATTTTAGAATTGATTCTGACTCGTGTTGGATTTGGTTATGTATTGTATATAATATTTTAGTAAAAAAAAAAAAAAGTGATAGAACATAGCTTCTAAATTGTAATAATTTCTTCAATTCCAAGAAAATTAAGCCATTGGCTGCAAGTTGCAAACAGTAAAGGCTCAATTTGCCTGTAAATGGCAAGTGCAAGAGGACAAGTAGAGTTTGGATGTAACCCATGACCAGTCTGAAATTTTTTATTTTATTATGTATTTTATTTTTTATTTTATTATATATATTATATTTCTCTTTATATATTATATAATTTATAAAAATAATAATTATTTAAAATATTAAAATAATAATAAAATATATAATAAAAAATAATACACGTAATAAAATAAAATATTTGGACTGAACGCTTAACACATCCACAAATATAAAGAAGGAAGCAAAACTTTTCATTTATTTAAATTATTAAACATTATTATGTGAAATCAAGTTGGGGGATATGATTGGGCTTCCAACTTTGATTAAAACAATATGTTCTAGAACATTATTCGTCTCATTGATCAAATAATTCTTTGATTTATTTAATTATTTTCCATGTCACATGACAAGTGACAATACACTAATTAAATTATGGAAAATCGCAAGCTAATTTGATTGTTATGAAAAGTCCATTTTATTTACTCTTTGATTCTCTCACGGAACACTCCTTCCTTAAAATTACAATTGTCTGCCAGCCCTTGTCTGATTTAATTAAATATTAATATTAGGATTATTTATAAATCATCCCGATTCAATTCAATTCAACTCATAATTAAATCATAATTTATTAAATATTATAAATTGAGTTACTATATTTTATAAATTAAATTAAATATTATATATATCAATTTATAAATCGACCTAATATAATCTTATATAAATGAAAAAATATATATATATATTTATAATCAGCTCGTACATACTTATATAACTCAAGTTAAAAAATTTAAATTAATTTGAATATAATCAATTTACAATAATTATATATAATTTAATTTTTAAAATTATATCTAAATCTATTAGAAAATTATACCTCAAGTATTTTACTTTCTAAATAAACAATGTTTCATAAAAAATATATATATTTCTTAGTTTTTATATATTATTTAAAAAAATTATATTTTCATTATTCTTCTTATGAATTGAAAAAAATTAAAATATATATTTTAATTGAATAAAATAAAAAAATAGATTTAAATTATTTTATAATAAATAATAAAAGTAAAATGTATGTTTTATTAAATTTAAAATTTTTTTAATAATTTATCTTTGTTAAAATAAATATTTTAACATCCTTTTAAAAATTTTAAATTTGAAAAAAAAATTTATCTCTTTAAATATTATTTAACTCATGAGATTTGACATATTATACTAATTTTTCTTACATTTTAAAAATAAATTATATTCTCTTTTATTTTATATTATTATATCTTTTAAATTTTATATTAATATATTTTAATTTTTTATAGAATAATAATTAATAAAAAATATAAATTATGTAATATAAAACCACATAATTCAATCAAATTTGATTCTTAATTATGGACTGAATTAGATTAATTTTAATTTTTTATGGTTTAGATTGAATTAATAAATTTTTAATCCATAATTTATGAGTTGAATTGAATGTTACGATAAAAATGCACTAATTTAATTCACAAATACCCCTAATTAATACATATTAATGTTATTTTTTTTAAATGAACATATTAATGTTAGTTAATCTTTGTTTAATTAAATTAATATTAACCAATGAAGTGAGAGGAACATGTAATAAATTGAGTCACAATTAAAATTAAGACATAAAAAATTTAAACCTAATTATTTTTTATCACTATTTCATCTCTTATCACATATTTCATTTATATATCACATTATTTTATTATTAAAGTATTTTAATAATTAATATTTTTTTATAAATAATATAACACATAAAAAAATTATCAAAACAAAATATAAAACACAAAAAAAATTGGACTGAATTGTTTCTCATTGGAACCTAGTCCTACCATTAACTTATTCACCTTTTATCCAAATCTCTTAATTATAATTGCAGAAGGGCATAAATTAGAAACAGACAATATAATTAGTTTAAGTATGATTTATATAGTTTTTAATTAGTAATTGAAAATCAACATTTAAGGATAAACATGATGATTGAAATACTGTTTAAAAATGTAACATTTAATAATTTAAAATTATAGTTGAAATATTAACTATTAGTAGAGATGACAAATGAATCAGATAATATGAATTTAGATTGAATCACTTTAAATTCAAATTAATTTAAATATTATTTTTTATGGATGAATAATGTGCAGAACAACTCGGATTATAGACGAATCGAATTATATATAGGATTGTTCTAAAGAAATATTTCAAGTTAAATTTAAATTAATTTGTAAATTTTTTATCGAGTTGAATCAAATATTAAGTCAAGTTGAGGGATATAATTAGGGGGTGATCGTGTCATTATGTCGTATTCATGTTATATCGATATATGGGTATTTTTATAAATGGATTAAAATAAACATGATATAATTATTTAATCATATTAAAATATTCAACTTGAATATGATCTATTTATAAGATAGGTAACACAAACATGTCATGTGTAATGCTTTTAATAAAAATATTATGTGTGGTTGTAATTTAAATTTTAATTTTATCCATGTATAATATTAATTTATTAAAATTATTTAAATTAATAATTTTTTAATAATATATTTTTATAAAAATTAAATAATAAAATTAATTTATTATTTTATTATTCATCAAATATTTGATATTTAAACTGTCAGTTTGGAAATTAAAGAATCAAATATTATAATCTAATATTGGCTAATAAACTCAACCAGCAACGGTGAAAGGATTAATAACTTTTAGAATTGTTTCAATTTTATTCTTTCCAAAAAATTGTTGTGATGTATTTTTTTTTTTTTTTTTTTTTTTTTTGTAGTTATAGATAATGAAAAAATAAAGAGTTTAAAGGTTTTTCTTTTTTATTTTAAAAAGTATTAGCTAGTTAGGGAGTTTAAGGTTTCATTAATTATGTATTTACTATATTAACTATTATTATTTTAATAAATTTTTTATAAATTTGTATTCCATGTTATAAATTTAAAGGCACAAAAATATATTTAATTTATATATAATAAATCAATTAAATAGACTAAACGTTTTGACTCAATTTATTTAACATGTTTAATTAAATAGATTAATTGTATGTTAATTTTAAGTTAAGCAGATTAATTAGAACTCGATCATTTTATTGACGTGTCATTTTCGAATTGACACGAATTTAAACCAAACACGATTAATATAAGAGTTAATTATAAAAAAATTATGAATTTTTATAAAAATTGTAAATTTTACAAATTGGATCGCAAAATTTTTAATTTTGATAAATTTTGCACTTGATCAAGTTTTGATTGTTGCTGGAGTTGATGTGATATTTTTTATTAATATTTTTATCATAACAGTTATGATGTGATAATTTTTATTAATATTTTTATTATATCAGCATCTAACGTGGCAAAAAAAATTTGAATTTTTAAATGGGGTGAGCATAAATCGAACCAAAATTAATTTAGTCTATTCAATTTGATTCGATTCAAATATTAATTCAGTTTATTTATTTATTTATTTTTTAAACTTTGATCTATTCAGTTGGATTTGATTTTCTTAAAAAAATTACCTGAAATAATAAAACCCACCAAAATATGTATATATATATGTTTAAAAATATATATGTTTAATAATTATACTTTTATTTTGTTGAAAAAACTAAAAAATTGAATAATAAAAAAAATATATTTGTTTAGTTCGATTAATCTTAAAATATATATTTTTAATAATTATACTTTTATTTTGTTGAAAAAACTAAAAAATTAAATAATCAAAAAAAATATGTTTGTTTATTTGATTAATCTTGTAAAAAATTTTGTTTAGTTGATTAATTTTGTAAAAAATTAAATTGGTTTGATTCAGTTTTTAAAAATTATGATTTTATTAATTTGAATTTTAAGAATTTTTTGCTCTCCTCTATTTTTAAATGGATTAATTAAAAAAATTACAAATTTTTAAGAAAAATATATTTTTTATTTTATATAGAATAAAAATATATATAAAATAGATATAGAATAAAAATATATATAAATAAATATCTACAATAAATCAATCTATAAAAAATAAAAAAAAATATGTAGAGAGCATAAACATATTAATATTAATATATTAATTAATATATATTAATATTGAATATTATTTTATTAATATTATTATTAATAAAATATATTATATAATAATAATATTATTAATATTAATAAATTAATAATTTTTTATTTTTTTTTATTTTATAATAAAAATATTAATAAAAATTTTCACATCAACTATGACTTAAAAAAAATTAATAAAAATTATTACATCAGTTGTAACGGTAGAAATTTCAATCGGTTAAGTATAAAATTTATCAAATTTAAAAATTTTGTGATGTGGTGATTTATTTTTATAATTAATTCTTAATTTAAACCCAAATTAATTTATTTTATATCGTATTTAAATAATGTTTGCGGGTCGTATCAGATATTGTCAGCCGTTGATATGATTGGCCTGCCAGCTTTGATTAAAGCAAAATGTTCTATTCGTCTCATTAATAAAATAATTATTTTCCTTATCACATGACAACTGACTAAACTGTGGAAAATCGAAAGCTAATTTGATTGTTATGAAAAGTCCATTTTATTAACTCTTTGATTCTCTCACGGGACACACTTTCCTTAAAATTACAATTGCCTGATTTGATTAAATATTAATTTTAGTAACTCTTTGTTTAATTAAATTAATATTAACCAATGAAGTGAGAGGAACATTTAATAATTTGAGTCACAATTGGAACTAAGACATTAAAAATTTAAACCCAATTATTTACTATCAGAATCTTTATTCTTTTATGTATTTCATTTATTATATATTTTTTAATATATCACTATTTATTATTAAAATATTTTAATAGTTAATTTTTTTGTATATATATAATATTATGTATAAAAAAATATAAAAATAAAAATAAAAAATTCAAACTGGATTGTTTCTTATTGGCCCCTAGTCCTACCATTAACTTATTCACCTTTTATTCAAAATTTTTAATTATAATTGCAGAAGGGCATAAATTATAAACAGACAATATAATTAGTATAGGTACATTTATATAATTTTTAATTAGTAATTGAAATTCAACTTTTAAGGATAAAGTGAAATACTGTTTAAAAATATAATATTTAATAATTTAAAATTTAATAAAATTATCAGATATTAAATATGAACGAAATGAAATATAAATGAGTAAAATTTTCTTAGCATCTATTTTTTTTCGCTAATTAATTTGTAAAAAATAATTAAAATATTATTTTAAATTTGTGCATAGTTATTAAAGTTGTTTTAAAAAAAAATATTAATCTATAATTTTGAATTTCAATTAAGTCTAAAATAATAATAACCTAGTGGTTATGTCTATAGTTGCAATTGTTGTATTAATACAATTCAAAATGACTTATTTTTTGTAGGTCACTAGCTGATAACTTTGTATCCAGTAAATAAGTTATAAATATAATTATAATATTTATATTTTAAATTAATGATAATAGACTAAAGTAATGAGTTGTTAATATAAAAAATTGATTTAATTTAATGAACTTGTTATTTTAATGCATATTTAAGTAAAATTTAATTTAATTTAATTGATTATTTTACATATAATTAATAACATATTTCATCGATTAATTTATATTAAAAAATTTGATATTTCATATATAATTTTAACTAATTAACTAATTTTTATTTCATTAATAATATATTAATTAATTATTTTATATCAAAATGACTTAAATTTGATATCCATATAAAAATTTAACTAATTAACTAATTTCTATCATATTAATAACATATTGATCAATTAATTTACATTCAAATTATTTAAATTTGATATTTCATATATAAAATTTAATTAATTGACTAATTTCTATTCAATTAATAATAAATTGATTAATTAATTTATACACAAGTCACTTAAATTTGATGTTTTGTAGGATAATTTAACTAATTCACTAATTTATATCCAATTAATAATATATTAATCAACTAATTTATATTCAAATCACTTAAATTTGATGTTCATTAATAAATTTAACTAATTTGATGTTCTATATATAAATTAACTAATTTATTTATAATTAATAGCATATTGATCAATTGATTTATATTCAAATCATTTAAATTTGATGTTTCATATACAAATTTAACCAATTGATTATTTTATATCAAATTAATAATTGATTAATTTATATTCAAATAACTTAAATTTGATGTTTCATATATAATTTTAATTAATTAACTAATTTATACCCAATTAATAACGTATTGATAAATTAATTTATATTCGAATTAATTAATTTTGATATTTCATGCACAAATTTAATTAATTAATTAATTTTTATTTAATTAATAATATATTAATCAATTAATTTATATACAAACCACTTAAATTTAATGTTTCATGTACAAATTTAACTAATTAATTAATATTTTAATTAATTTTGACTTTTCATAATATATCGAAATTAATCAAAATCAAAGTGAATAAAAATCTAAATAAAGCAGAAATTAGTCATAATATGTCAAAAGTAGTCGCAAAATGATCACAATAATTCATATATGTCACAACCCCGATCTGAAATCATGACCAGCGTTAGAGAACGGGAAGAAGATATGCCATTGGAACCCGTAACAAATCTTACCTGAACATCAAAATGCTATATTCCACAAAATAACATCACATAATATTAAATAGAGGTACATCCTCCAATAAACATTCTCCTAAAATATTACAATCCACATAGATATAACATAAGTGAAAATTTATTTACCCACAACTGACATACTAATTATTACAAATGACTAACACACCGGTAATTATGAAAGTGCTAAAAGTAATAAAATTACATAATAACCTTAAAAAACCCGTATTCTGCGAAGAAAGAAGCAAAGTTGATCTTGAAAAAAGAAGCAAAGTTGATCTTGAAGGAAGAAGTGAAAAAGTTACTCTGAAAAATAATGAATAAGAGTGAGCGTTCGACTCAATGAGCTGATATAATTTAAATAAATATGCACGTCAATAATTATTTATATGAAATGCCATATCACAATTCATCATCAATAAAACAAACCAAATATATCACTCATGATGAGAATAGTCAATGGAATCCGCCATTCATCTATAATCCATAAACATAAATGGGGAGCCGATCTCTTCTCTTGGATTTCTTAAAAATTCAAATACAGGGCCACGGTGAGTCTAGCTCGAACTAGGCATCCCAATACTCTCTTATCCATATCCAGGGGCCACGGTCCAATACTCTCTTATCCATATCCAGGGGCCACGGTGAGACCGGCTCTAACCAAGCAAATCCCTGTAATAACATTATCATAATCGTTTCATAACATATCTCATTAATTACCATTATAACGTATTATATCATAGAATTCACATTACCTAAGTCAGTATAGGTGGGTTCCACGTCATTCTATTTTCATCTCAACACATCAACGCAGATTCAAACATAATACATCAATTGTCATCATAATCATATATGTACATCAAAATATCTAATGCAGAGAATGATAATTAAATATGTATAAAATGACATACATTTAATATTTATGACATGCTCAAATGCACTATTAACTTAAATTATATCAACTCACAGTACAAAATAAAGTACTCAGTCCTTGACTCCGCTAGGACCCGCTGCAGAAGCACTTGAATTATCTAAAGAAAATCATTAACAGAATAGATTAATTACTAACTAAAAGATTTCCTAATTAATTATATAAATATTTAACTTCAAAATTCTATCAAAAATTCGGCAGAATCGCCTCTAAAATATGTCGTAGCTCTCTGAAAAATAATAAATTTATATCCTCTCAAAAATATTCCAATTCAAGCAATTATTACCCATTCGGGGCCTTTCAACAAATTATTATCACATCCTCCTTATCAATTCTCAAGTCAAACTCACAACAAACGTAAATAAAATAATTATCCGTACCGATAAATAATTTTCTCATAATTACCTTAATTATTTACTTATTTAAAGACAGTCTAAAAATTATTTCTTCCACCACAATTATTAAATCGGTATCCTAATTCCACATTTAATTTATGATATGGTCTCTAAAATATTCTATAATATCAAACATAATTTTTAGAGTTAATAAAAACTCACTTTGCCTAAATTTTCAGAAAAATACTCGGATTGAAATTTTTTCGGCCCGAGCTCCGATTTCCAATCAAGGAAAAATAGGTGCCAAATGAAAGCTTGGACCGAGACGAGTGTACTGGTGGTGGAATCGCCGAAAAAGGAGGTTGAAATCGGCAGGAAATTGCATTGGACAGTTCAAAGGCTCGTTTTTCGATGTCGGCGAGTGTGGGCGGCTCCGACGACCGTTCGTGACCGGACCTATACCGGTAGAGTCGTTCGGGACTGGGCTCTCTCCTGGAGTGGGCGGTGACGCTAGGAGTGTCACACCCCAACTCCAGTAGTGCGACGGTTCTAGGGCAAGGGTAGGCTTAAGGCCACCATAAACCCGTAGAACTCACAGATTACTATACTCATAAATACCAATAATATAACATCAGAGATTTCCATGTTCATACATATAATCAAGGGAAATAAATTGCATACTTCTATATCATTACATATCTTTCTCTTGTTCCTTAATGATCTAAAGAAGACATCTCTTATCAAAGAGGAACAAGAGTATCCAAAGAATAACATTCATATATCAACATTCTATCATTTCCAAAAGGCTAACTACGGAGCTCTAGAATGTACTCCAATACACATGATATCACAATATCATTAATAATTATGCAAAACATCCCAAAAGAATAATTACAATGAAGCTTCTT
>CANXYC011968218.1:0-22297 GCA_948193065.1 Aleurites moluccanus | reverse complement strand
TAAGTTATGAAATACATAAATGTACATTTCTCCTTATGAGATAAATTATTAAATATTCATGTATATGCTTTATGATATGAATCCTTTATTGGATTACCTTCTTCATGTAAACATTTAATGTATAAATGACTTGGTTACCTTTTTGAACCAAGATCATGAACAAGCCTTTGATATGTATGATATATGGTCTCTTAACCAAAACTGAATTTTTGTGAACCACTTATTATGATGACCTATGACATGCATAAGTATAGAATGCTTTTCCCAATGAGAGTAAATTCATTAGTCCATATGCACAATGGGAGCCCAGCTGATAGGGTTTTTATCAATGTTCCACCTAAAGGAGGCCATGAGCTCTAGGCATATGCCCGCGCAAGCATATGTGTACATTAAGGTAGCAAGGCTACTGATACGTATAATATGATATCAGTTCTATCTTATATGTGATTTGATAATGTCATCCTTTGTAGGCATTCTTATGTTCTAAATGAGAACCACGGTTTGATTTATGATATGATTTTGATAGTGCTAGTTGTTGTAAGTACTCATATTCTTCTTCAAGAATAAGCTTATGATTCTTTCATGCCCAGTATATGTATATGTATATATATATATTCATGATTTGACATTCAGACTCTTGATTTACTTAACGCATTAGGCAAGTATTCATATTTGCTACTTAAACATAGGAAAAAGTTAAGGAAGATGAAGTAGTTACCTTACTTGGTTAGATTTCCTTATTCTTCTTTGCTCTCTATCACCAAAACTACCACTTCATCTTCATTTTTGCATCACTTAACTTCGTAAATCTTTCATTTTCATCACCATATCATATTGAAATTTCAGCCACCTTATTTGAATGAAAGAAAAAAGTGATTTGCTAACTTAAAATTGAAAGAAATTTGGAGGAGCAAGATTTGGCCACTAAGAAGTATTTGTGCAGATTTTTTATTTCATTTCTTCTTATTTAGAAATAATTTATTTCCTTTAACCATTAAGAAATTAGTTAATTTAATTAAGTAGAAGATAATTGATGGATTTATGACATAAGCATAGTGATGTCATAAATCCATTTTTTTAACAAATTCATTTTATTTTTCTTGTGATCACAAATTAATCAATTGGTAATTATTTTAATTGAATATAAAAACTTGGCTATAATTCTTCAATGGCTATCTCCACCATTCTAAGTCACCATTGTTGACTTTTCTTGTATTTTAATTAAGTTTAATTAAGCTAATTAATCACAATTTAGCTAATTAAGTCATTTATGCATTTTCACTTATTTTTAGTTCATTTTTATTTTATTTTTAAACACCCTAAGTTGAATCAAATGTCTTGATCATATTTTTATATTAGTTGTTAATCTCTTAGGTTGATATAAGAAAAAGAATTTCTCAATTTGAATTTTCCTACAATTTATTAAAAATCTTTGAGTAAAGGATGTTCAAATGAATTTCCTTTGAAAAATCTGATTTGATTTGATTTGATTTATTCTTTTTCTAATTCTTCCATTTTTATTGTCTATTAAAATTTCCTAGGTTGCCTTAGGATTCTATTTGAGTATTCTCTAATTGATTTAGCACATGCTTGCCTTAAAAATTTTAAAAAAAATTCCTACCCGCTTTGAGTTTCAAAGCTCAATCTAACAACTGCACATACATTGTATTTCGGGTTATTACACTAAGATTCTACCTCAAGTGGTTCACTTCCACTATCTTTAACTACTATAGGAGAAAAATGCATTTCCTCATTCTGACTATGAGACATTAAGGTATTATCTTGCAACTCATATAGTTGAAGATCGTTTTTAACTTCACCAACACTTAGGAAATCCTCTTCTAAGAAATCCACATCACGAGACTCTATTTCAGTCATCCCCCGATCATAATGTTCACCATAAATCACATAGCCCTTAGAGTTCTCAGTATATCTAATAAAAATATGTTTGTTAGCTCTAGGACCCAATTTCTCATGCTTGTAAGAAGCATTGTGAACATATCCCACTAATCTCCATGGACGCAAACCATCTAAAATAGGTTTGTTATAATTCCACAATTCATAGGGAGTAGAAGGAATAGACTTAGAGGGCACACGGTTAAGTGTATAGGTAGCTATCAAAAGTGCATCTCCCCAAAAATTAATTGGAAGGTTAGCTTTTGCCATCATTGACTTAACCATCTCTAGAAATGTATGATTCCTCCTTTCTGCTACACCATTTCCTTACAGAATATTTTAGATTAATCAGATAAATATTCTCAATCCTTATCAATAGGAAGAAACTTTATGCTTCTCTATTTTTTATTCTCAACTTTAGCCAAAAAGCATTTGAAACAGCCCACAACTTCTAAATAGTGAGATAACATAAAAATTAAACCATACAGCGAATAGTCACTGTAACACCTCACCTATAACCTAGAACCAGAACCATAAAGGGGCAACTAAGGGAAATTTTTCTTGAATTGATTGTTGTGTGATATTGCATGCTTATGCATGAAATTGACATGTGTGCATGTTATATGAAGTGATTGTATGCATAGAAAAGGTTTAAAGGTTGCTAGGAAGAAATCGGGTAAATTTGAGTTTTTGGTGAACTGGGGAAAAATGGTCATTTCACACTCCTTTCGAGTTTTATGGAAATTAACACTATATTTGAAAGTAGAAAAGAATATTAGGACATGAAAATGATGATATTATGTTTAAATGAATAATTGTTGGAGAATTAAACCTGGTAGAAAATAATCCCAAGCAAAGCTGCTCGGTTTGGGATTCCATTTGAACTAGGGCTAGTTTAGACTTTTCCTTTGCATTTTGGACTTCTATAGTGTATGCAAGCCTAAGGTATTATAGTAGGCTTACCTAAATCAAACCACTAGATGAAAAGATGAAGAAATGGATGGTTGGATGACTAGGTTTCACCATTTCTACCATAATCTCAAAGCTTGGATCACACCATTTGATTTTTAACTTTATTTTTTCTACCCCTTCATCATTCATCATCTTCCTTTGCCAAATTTCCAACTAAACTTTTCTCTTTCCTCCATTGAAGTTTCGGCCACCATTGAACACCACCAAATCTTGTTGTTTTCTTTCATTTCTTGAATCAAACATGTTAATTCCAACATCCTAAACACAAATATATCCATAGATTCAAAGGAAAAATAAGAAAAAGGGAAAAATCAAAGCTTTGAAGATTTTGAAGAACTATTGGAAAAGTAAGTGATTTTGTGATTCTTTTGGTTTAATTATGATCTTAAGATGTTCTTTGATGCTAATTGATGACAAAAATATGTTTAGGTTGGAAAGAATTTAAAAAGTTAGAAAGGAAACCCTAATAAGAAATGGTATGAATCAAAGTGTTGTTTTGATGGATTTTTTTTATTCAGATGATGTGTATTTGATGTGTTTAACATGAATTAGTGATCATTTGATGGACACAAATCCATTTGGATGGAAATTCATCTTGGCCGAACCATGTATGCTTGAATAATGGTTTTATACTTTGGTGTTTTAATAGGTTTATATGATGGAATGGTGTGTATTTGATGCATATATATTGAATTAATGGTTAAATGATGGAAAGAAATCCATTTGAAGGAATTCTCATTTTGGTCGAATCATATAAGCATGAATGATGGTTTAGTACTTTGATGTTTAATAGGTTTAAATAGTTAAATGTTATGCATTTGGTGTATATGTATGTTATTTGAATGAATGGTGTTGAAAAAGGGATGAATGGAATGATTTTCATTTAGGTGGAACCATATTGACTTTGTTAGTTTAATGTATTAGGTTGATGCAATTTGAAAGGTAAAGTTTGAATATGGTTTAATGGTATAAGTAATGGAGATGTATAGGTTTAGATATGTAACAAATGATTGATATAAGTACTTGGAAGCTAAACTTGAATATTGGTGTATGTTTGATATGGAATGCTAAGCAAAGTGTATATGAGTTATTAATATGGCATAATAGTGATGAATATATAAATTGTATGTCAAATGTGGTGATAGAATGTGTTTATTGCATAAAGGATTGGAAAAAGGGTAAATTGTAAAATGTGAGGTTTATAGTGCATACAGTATATGCTTGATGTCTGTTTATGTGAATAATATGTTTTGTGATGTTTTTACATCTTACCGGAGTATTATATGTGAAAATAGGTGAACCGTCGAGTACTCCAGCTCGGAGCATCAGACAGCAGGCCGACTAGGGCTTCTAACAGTGGATTGGGGCCTAAAGTGGTTTAATTGCAATAAAGGTGAGTCTATATGTATAATCATGCATGATTTGCATCATATATCATATAAAAATTCATTTCGACTGATAAACCAGCATTTGTTATATTACAGTACCTAAAGTGCATATTGGCCCGTAAATAAACCCGTTGAAACGACCTAAAATGACCCAAACTTTGTCTGTCTATAAAATGAAATCCAGAAAGTCAATTGGGCCGCCACCACTTGGACCAATCTTCTAGTCTTGACCTAAGATCTAAAATGGTACCTCATGGTCCACCTAAATCTTTTGATAACATAGTTAACCAGAAATTACTCAAAAATCCCAAAACGGACCCGTAACGGCGAGTGTCAGTTGCGGCAGCACAACTGGGCCCCGCCGGGAATTTTTTTTACATTAGCCAAGCTTGTCCTATTATTCATTATAAATATATATATATATAATTGTTTTACAGCTATATGAGTTATATTTATGCTATTTATATTGTTATATGGAGACACACCCATATGGTACTATAACAGGGTTACCTCGATGGTGTAGCGGGTAGTTCCATCAATTGTGTGCACACTTGTATTTATTTGACCCTTGCTAGGGAGGGGAGTTATATTCTCTAGTTATAAGGGCTGATTCCCCTTATGTAAAGTGGTTTGTGCACTTTATGATAGTGCTGGAGTATTAAATTACAAATAGTGCGATTGCACTTTTCACTTGGCCCAATCCTGTTATATCATATATGCGTTGACTCGTACACTAGATACTTATATGAATATTGATATGGATATATATATGGATACTTGTTATACTCTTTAATTGTTATCTTATATGATTCTACAGGCTATATATGAGCAACCATGGTATTATGAACATCTACTGCATTTTTATACATATGGATTCACTGAGTATTTTTATACTCACCCCTTTAGTGGTTATCATTTTTAGGTCTGCAGTGAGGCTCGTATTCCATAGGCACCTTATATCCTCGCTGTGGAATTTTGAAACTTGTGACATGTAATATTCCAGCCCCAAAAGTATATGTAAATAATTGTACAGTATAGAGGTTCCATAGTACTATAATCTAAGAAGTTGCATGTATATGTGTGTGATTATATTTTTATGGTTTTGCATATATATATATATTATGCTATGTATGGATTTAGTTTGATATACAGATATATATATATATATTGAGTTGATATTGGAGATCTAGAGGGATCATTAATGATAAAGATATGAGTATTGATGATAAAGATATTTTGGAAGTGTTTATTTGCATGTTTTCAGCTGGGCATAGTAATTTTATAGAGGAGATGCTATCGAAATTTCAGCAGTATTCTTAAGCTATTTAAGCTTATTTAATGTATTGTTTGCCATATCATATAGTTAATTGGGTTCTTCGTGGTACTAGTAGCTTAGGCAACACTCGTACCCTAGGACCGTCGCGGCTCCCAAGTTGGGTCGTGACAAAGGTAGTATCAGAGCTAAAGGTTTATATAACCTATAGTATTTGCATATTGATAGAAATAGAAGTGCCATGGAATCTAGGATATTCATATATCGTCAAAATGACAAGTCTTCTTCATTGTTTGAAATTATGCGTACCTATGATCTAAATACTGTTTTACATGTTAATTTGTACAGTGTGATAAGATGTCAGAGAGGGGAACTAGACGAGCTAGGCCTATTGAGGGGGATGAATATCATGGATCTAGTGAGGAAGCAGAGGTTGCTTCAAACACATCTGCTATTTGGAGAACTCAGTCTGAGCCACCCAGGTCACGGAGACAAACTGAGGCCGATTCGATGGGTGAGGCACCGTGGAGACAGGATATGCAGGAAATGAGACAGGAAATATTACAGACCATCCGGACTCATTTTGCAGCACAGCCTGCAGTGGTACAGCAACCACCTCCACCTCCTGTACAGCCTGTGATACCACCAGTACCTCAGAGGGAGCCAGTAGCAATACAGGGGGACAAAGTACGGAGGGTTATACCAGAGGGTGGTGTATCAGTTGGGGAGTTCATGAGATTGAGACTGCCTACTTTTTCAGGGCAATATGGTACTGACCCCAGTGATTTCATTGACAAGGTAGACAGGATGGTTCGCACACTGCCTTGTTCTTATGCCAGGACTATAAAGTTGGTGGGATTGTTGCTGGAGGTAGATGTTGCTACCTGGTTCATGGAGCATATTGATGCTAACATTTATAGTGATGATCCTATGACATGGGCAGAATTTAAACAGAGGATGATGGATGAATTTGTTACAGAAGGTTTAAGGGAGAGCAACATTGTAAAATTTGAACAGCTGAGATAGGGGAACTTATCTGTATTGGAATATGCTAGAGAGTTCAGACGGTTGAGCAAGTATGCTAGAAAGATTGCTCCTACTGAAGATGACCTGATTAGACGGTTCAGGAGAGGTTTGCATGCAACTCTGCATAACATCCTATTGGCTATGGAGTTTACTTCTCTGAGTCAGGCTATTAATAAAGCAGCACAGATGAAAGCCAAATACAAAAAGGAAAGGTCTGATAGGGAATAGAAAAAGAAGGGAAGAGGATGAGAGTACCGGAGATTAGGGGAGGGGACAACCCAGACTTTTACTCTCGGACCTCCTCTCAGGCCAGTACAGTCATTGCCACCTCCCAGTCAGAGGCAGGATTTGGGTAAAGGTGTTAGTATGAGGCCTCCTATTTCTAGCTATTTCTGAGGCCCTGTTAGACTAGTTCAGATGACATTATCAGTTCCCACATGTACTTTGTGCGGGAAGAGACATTCAGGGGCATATCGTATCAGGACAGGAGCATGCCTCAAATGTGGATAGTTTGGGCATTTTACAGAGATTGCCCTATGTTCAGAGTTGCACAACCTTCAGGGGAAGGATCATCCCAACCATCCGTACAAATGGGTAGAGGGAGTACAGGTAGAGGCATACCAGTAGAACAAGATCCATCAGCAGGACAATCAGCAGCTAGTAGGGGCCAGGGGCGAGTGTTTGCAGTGACCCAGCAGCAAGCCCAGAAATCCAATGATATAGTTGTAGGTATGATTTCTATACATGATATAGTGGCTTATATATTGTTTGATTCAGGTGCAACCCATTCTTTTATATCACTTATTTTTGTTGTGAAACTGGGAATGGGTAGAAAACCTTTACATATGCCCTTAGAAATAGCCACACTAATGGGGGATAAGATTATTGTGAGATATAAGTATGATATTAGTGATATGAGAATTTGTGATAGATCATTGCCTGCTGAATTGATTGAGTTACCTGTATTGGAGTTTGATGTTATCCTGGGTATGGATTGGTTGGCTGATCATAAAGCTACCATTGATTGTGCAATGAAAAGAATAAAGTTTCGACCCAATGGACAGGAAAAGTTTATGTATCAGGGGGAGACAAACAGACACATATCAGGGTTAATATCCACAGTATAGGCAGAGAGGCTGATGAAAAAGGGATGCATTACTTATTTGGTATCAGTGATTGACCTTATAGGAATATCCAGAGAGTTAAAGCAGATTCCTGTGGTAAAAAAAAATTCTGATGTATTTCCAGATGATCTTCCAGGATTACCACCAGAAAGGGAGATTGAGTTTTAAATTGAAGTATATCCTGGTACTGATCCTATATCTATTCCACCCTATCGGGTGGCACCACCAGAGCTAAAAGAGTTGAAAAAGCAGTTACATGAGTTATGTGATAAAAGTTTTATTCGACCTAGCAGTTCATCTTGGGGAGCACCGATCTTGTTTGTAAAGAAGAAAAATAGGTCATTGAGAATGTGTATTGATTATAGGCAATTGAACAAGGTAACAGTGAAGAATAAATATCCTTTGCCTAGAATTGATGACTTGTTTGATCAATTACAAGGAGCCTGTTTCTTCTCCAAGATAGATCTGAGGTCAGGGTACCATCAGTTGCAGATAAAAGGTGAACACATTGCAAAGACTGCTTTCAGAACACAGTATGGGCACTATGAGTTTTTAGTGCTACCATTTGGGTTGACAAATCCTCCAGCAGCATTCATGGTTATGATGAATAGGGTATTCAGACCATTTCTGGATAAATTCATCATTGTTTTCATTGATGATATTTTGGTGTATTTCAGGAGCAGAGAGGAACATGAAGAACATCTCAGAATTACATTGCAGTTATTGCGGGATAATCAGTTGTATGCAAAATTTTCTAAATGTGAATTATGGTTGACAGAGGTGATATTTTTGGGACATGTTGTTAGCAGAGATGGCATAAAGGTGGATCCATAGAAAGTTGAAGCAGTTGCAAATTGGCCACGTCCCACTACTGTTACTGAGATCAGGAGTTTCCTGGGTATGGCAGGGTATTACCACAGATTTGTTAAAGACTTTTCCAGAATTGTTGCACCAATGACAAATTTGACCCGAAAACAGGTGAAGTTTCAGTGGAATAATGAATGTGAAAAGAGTTTTCAGACTCTTAAGACCTGTTTGACCACTGCACCAGTGTTGACACTTCCTTCTGAGGTAGGCAGTTTTGCTATATACTGTGATCCTTTGAGGATTGGTTTGGGTTGTGTATTGATGCAAGATAGAAAAATGATTGCTTATGCTTCCTGCCAGTTGAAGAAACATGAAGTGAACTACCCCATTCATGATTTAGAAATGGCAGCAGTGATCTTTGCTTTAAAGATATGAAGACATTATTTGTATGGGGTGAGATGTGAGATTTACACTGATCATAAGAGCTTACAGTACATCTTACAGCAGAAAGAACTGAACTTAAGGTAAAAGAGATGGGTCGAGTTGTTAAAAGATTATGACTACCAGATTCTACATCATCCTGGAAAGGCAAATGTGGTGGCAAATGCCTTTAGTAGAAAGTCAATGGGAAGTTTATCACATGTGACTGCTACAGAAAGACCACTGGTAAAGGAATTACGTGAGTTGATGGCTAATGGTTTGACTCTGAATTTGGAATCACACGGGCAGGAAACAGTATTAATAGCCCAGTTCCAAGTGAAGTCATTGCTTGTAGATGAAATAAAGAACTCCCAGTATAAAGATCCACAATGTGTCAAGATCAGAGACTTAATTCAAAATGGTAAGGCTCCTGATTTTTCTGTTGAAGGAGATGTATTAAAATGTAAGGGCCAATTGTGTGTTCCAGATGTTAAATGGTTCAAAGAGCAGATCATGAAGGAAATTTACTATTCTCCTTATACAGTGCACCCAGGAGTAACAAAGATGTACCATGATTTGAAGAAACTTTACTGGTGGCCAAACATGAAGGGTGATGTAGCAAAGTTTGTTCCCAAGTGTTTAGCCTGTCAGCAGGTGAAATTTGAACATCAGAAACCTTTAGGTTTGCTTCAAGAGATTCAGCTACCATAATGGAAATGGGACCAAATAACTATGGATTTTATGGTGGGTTTGCCAAGAACACAGAAAGGGTATGATTCAGTATGGGTGATAGTGAATAGATTGACTAAATCAACTCATTTCTTAGAAGTAAAGACAACTTACACAGCTGCACAGTATGTAAAATTGTACAGTTGCATGGGGTTCCATCAATGATCATATCTGATAGAGGTACTCAATTCACCTCTAGATTTTGGCAGAAATTCCAGGCAGCATTGGGCACTACCTTACACTTCAGCACAGCATTTCATCCTCAGACAGATGGACAGTCTGAGAGGACTATACAAACATTGGAGGACATGTTGAGATTGTGTGTGCTAGATTTAAAAGGCAGTTGGGATCATTTTCTATCATTGATAGAGTTTGCCTACAATAATAGCTACCATTCAACCATTGGAATGGCACCATATGAGGCTCTCTATGGCAGGAAATGCATATCACTGATATATTGGGTGGAACCGGGTGAAAGACAGTTAGAGGGGCCAGATTTGATCAGAGAAACAATAGAAAAAGTCCTTATTATACAAGAGAGAATAAAGACTGCTTTCAATAAATAGAAGAGCTACAGTTTATAGTGGGTGACCATATATTTTTGAAGATCTCTCCTATGAAAGGAGTGATGAGATTTGGAAAGAAAGGCAAGTTGTCACCTAGGTATATTGGACCTTTCGAGATATTGGATCGGGTTGGAAATGTTTCATAAAGATTAGCTCTTCCACCGAATATGGGACATGTACATCCAGTATTTCACATTTTCATGCTACGGAAGTATGTCTCAGATCCGTCCCATGTGCTTCAATCCCAGGAGATTGATATTGATGAGGCATTATCTTTTGAGGAAATACCCGTACAGATTGTGGATCATCATATCAGACAGCTTCGAAATAAGAGCATTCCTATGGTTAAAGTATTGTGGCATATCAGAAGTATAGAGGAATGTACTTGGGAAAGTGAGACTGAGATGAGACACAAGTACCCTCACTTATTTCACGAGTCAGGTTTTACTCTACCCTATAGCGTTAAAGTAAATTTGGGGATGAATTTATTTGTAGGGGGGTAGAATGTAACACCTCACCTAGAACCTAGAACCTGAACCATAAAGGGGCAACTAAGGAAAATTTTTGTTGAATTGATTGTTGTGTGATATTGCATGCTTTATGCATGAAATTGACATGTGTGCATGTTATATGAAGTGATTGTATGCATAGAAGAGGTTTAAAGGCTGTTAGGAAGAAATCAGATAAATTTGAGTTTTTGGTGAACTGGGGGCAAAATGGTCATTTCACACACCCTTCGAGTTTTATGGAAATTAACACTACATTTGAAGGTAGAAAAAAATATTATGACATAAAAATGATGATATTATGTTTAAATGAATAATTGTTGGAGAATTAAACCCGGTAGAAAATAATCCCGGGCAAAGTTGCTTGGTTTGGGATTCTATTTGAACTAGGGGTAGTTTAGTCTTTTTCTTTGCATTATGGACTTATATAGTGTATACAAGCCTATGGTATCATAGTAAGCTTACCTAAATCAAACCATTGGATGAAAAGATGAAAAAATGGATGGTTGGATAGCTAGGTTTCACCATTTCTACCATAAGCTCAAAGCATTTGATCACGCCATTTGATTTT
Source organism: Aleurites moluccanus (assembly GCA_948193065.1). Taxonomy (NCBI): domain Eukaryota; kingdom Viridiplantae; phylum Streptophyta; class Magnoliopsida; order Malpighiales; family Euphorbiaceae; genus Aleurites; species Aleurites moluccanus. The sequence continues at coordinate 11,019 of CANXYC011968218.1, read as the reverse complement.
TAACTTGATTTTTTCCACCCCTTCATCATTCATCATCTTCCTTTGCCAAATTTCCAACCAAACTTTTCTCTTTCCTCCATTGAAGTTTCGGCCACCATTGAACACCACCAAACCTTGTTGTTTTCTTTCATTCTTGAATCAAACATGTTAATTCCATCATTCTAAACACAAATATATCCATAGATTCAAAGGAAAAACAAGAAAAAGAAAAAAATCAAAGCTTTGAAGATTTTGAAAAACTATTGGAAAAGTAAGTAATTTTGTGATTCTTTTGGTTTAATTATGATCTTAAGATGTTCTTTGATGTTAATTGGTGACAAAAATGTGTTTAGGTTAGAAAGAATTCAAAAAGTTGGAAATGAAACCCTAATAAGAAAAGGTATGAATCAAAGTGTTGTTTTGATGGATTTTTTTGTTCAAATGATGTGTATTTGATGTGTTTAACATCAATTAGTGATCATTTGATGGAAACAAATCCATTTGGATGGAAATTCATCTTGGCCGAACCATGTATGCTTGAATAATGTTTTTATACTTTGGTGTATTAATGGGTTTAAATAATGGAATGGTGTGTATTTGATGCATATATATTAAATTAGTGGTTAAATGATAGAAAGAAATCCAATTGAAGGAATTCTCATTTTGGCCGAATCGTATAAGCATGAATGATGGTTTAGAACTTTGATATTTAATAGGTTTAAATAGTTAAATGTTATGCATTTGGTGTATATGTATATTATTTAAATGAATGGTGTTGAAAAAGGGATGAATGGAATGATTTCCATTTAGGTGGAACCATATTGACTTTGTTAGTTTAATGTGTTAGGTTGATGCAATTTGAAAGGTAAAGTTTGAATATGGTTTAATGGTGTACGCAATGGAGATGTATAGGTTTAGATATGTAAAAGATGATTGATATAAGTACTTAGAAGCTAAACTTGAATATTGGTGTATGTTTGATATGGAATATTAAGCAAAGTATATATGAGTTATTAATACGGCATAATAGTGATGAATATGTGAATTGTATGTCAAATGTGGTGATAGAATGTGTTTATTATATAAAGGATTGGAAAAAGTGTAAATTATGCAATGTGAGATTTATAGTGCATACAATGTATGCTTGATGTCTGTTTATATGAATAATATGTTTTATGATGTTTTTACATCTTACCGGAGTGTTATATATGAAAATAGGTGAACCGTCGAGTACTCCAGGTCGGAGTGTCGGACAGCAGGCCGACTAGAGCTTCTAACAGTGGATTGGGGGCTAAAGTGGTTTAATTGCAATAAAGGTGAGTCTATATGTATAATCATACATGATTTGCATCATATATCATATAAAAAGTCATTTGGACTGATAAACTAGCATTTGTTATATTACAATACCTAAAGTGCATATTAGCCCGTAAATAAATCTACCAAAATGATCTAAAATGACCTAAATTTTGTCTGTCTATAAAATGAAATCTAGAAAGTCAATTGGGCCACCACTTGACCCAATCTTCTAGTCTTGACCTAAGCTTTAAAATGGTACCTCATGGTCCACCTAAATCTTTTGATAACATAGTTAACCAGAAACTACTCAAAAATCCCAAAACGGATCCGTAACAGCGAGTGTCAGTTGCGGCAACGCAACTGGGCCCCACCGGGCATTTTTTTTACATTAGCCAAACTTGTCCTATTATTCATTATAAATATATATATATATATATATATAATTGTTTTACAGTAATTTGAGTTATATTTATGCTATTTATATTATTATATGGAGACACACCCAAATGGTACTATAACAGGGCTACCTCGATGGTGTAACGGGTAATTCCATCGACTGTGTACACACTTGTATTTATTTGACCCTTGCTAGGGAGGAGAGTTATATTCTCTAGTCATATGGGTTGATCCCCCTTATGTAAAGTGGTTTGTGCACTTTATGATAGTGCTCGAGTATTAAATTACAAATAGTGCGATTGCACTTTTCACTTGGCCCAATCCTGTTATATCATATGTGCGTTGACTCGTATACTGGATACTTATATGAATATTGATATGGATACATATATGGATACTTGTTATACTCTTTAATTATTATCTTATATGATTCTACAGGCTATATATGAGCAACCATGGTATTATGAACATCTACTGCATTTTTATACATATGGATTCACTGAGTATTTTTATACTCACCCCCTTAGTGGTTTTCATTTTCAGGTCTGCAATGAGGCTCATATTCCATAGGCACCTTATATCCTCGCTATGGAATTTTGAAACTTGTGATATGTAATATTTCAGTCCCAAAAGTATATATATCCTGTTTAATCTCTCGCTACATGGTTTGTTGCTCATGTGTCTATAACCCAACCAATGAGAACTTAAGCAATAAATACTTTTGAGAAAACTAAAATGCTTAGAAAATAGGAAAAGGAAAATACCTTCTTCAGCTTAGTGCAATCACGAGCGAAGTGTCCCATTTGTTGACAGTTATAGCACTTAATTTTGTTGATATTTTTCTTTTCGCATTTACTTTTATGCTTACAATTTTTTCTTCCTTTCATGGAGGAATTCTTGCCTTATTTTGTTCATCTTTTTGCTGCTCATTACAATTAGACTATGCTTACCAGTTTGAGCAAACATTATTGTAATGCGGTTCGCCATTTTGCACTCTGCCTCAAGTAAAAGATGACGTAAAAGATCATCAAAATTTTTTATGCTCTTATTATTTGTCAACACTAATTTGATATGTTCTTAAGAGAAATCAAGCAAGAATCTAAAGACATTTAAAATTTGAACTTAGAACCTCGCTCTATGCTATCACGGTGGCAATCTCAAGTTAGTTGGATACATTGATGCTGATGGGTTTGCAAACCGAGATAAACATAAATCCACTTATGGATATACATTTGTATTAGGAGGTGATATCATCTTAAGGAGTAGTAAAAAAGCAAGCATGTGTCTCCTTATCAACGATGGAGTCAAAGGCTTACTTTTTACTACTCCATGAGATGACAACTCCTCTTAATACAAATGCATATCCAAAAGTATATTTATGTTCATCTCGGTTTGCAAACCCATCAACATCAATGTATCCAACTAACTTAAAATTGCCACCATAATAACATAGAGTGAGGTTCTCAGTTCAATTCTCTAATCATCACAGATATAGTTCTGAGATGTTCTTGCATGTTATGTTTTGAATCAATGACATTTTCACTAAATTTGAGAGTTAGGGTTTAGAACCTATAATTTGTGACTCATAGTCCGGACGATTATATCAGAAATATATTTGATTTAATCATGAGTACAAATGCATAATTATGAGATCATAGCATGTTATTTACCATCTTTATACTTGGGGGATTAGAAATACTTGATTTAATGTAAACATATAATTTGGGGTGTAAGGCAAATTATGAAATTATAGTGTTATATTAGTTAAATGGTGAATTAATATATTACTTCTCAAATTAATCTTTCTCGTCGGATCACATGCTTTATTTCTTATATAAGTGGAGATGTAAATGGAAGATTTTGTTACTGAGTCTATATGATTATTGTACTATGGCTGAGTGAGAGATGTTAACTATAGATTATGTGAAACTCAAGTACATCCACATTATAATGAGTTAATTCCTATTCAATTAGGAATAGGATAAATAGAAACCTGTTGGGTTTCTACTAGAGATTGGTGTTGTCCTAATTATTATATAATTGGGATAGAAAAAATTAATAATACTCGAGTATTTTATGCTTATGTTAATACCCCAAAATAGTTTTTAATTCGAGCTTGTATTGTCCGCACGTGGGATGAGTGAAGTTGTGTAATGAAACAGTTATAATATTATAACTCGCATGTAAAGTTAAAAAAAATGATTCCTTTATAATTTCCGTGAATTTTTCCAGATCCCAACTTATCAAATCTATCATCGCTTACATCACAGTAAAAAGTCTCCTCTTTCTCCCAATTTGATATGCATAAAATTCTGCGTTCCAATTTGGTGTTCTCAAAACAATCTTTATTAGCTTCTTCTTTTTTTTTTCTTTAAAGCTTCTTTGTTTCTCATCATGATTATGGTCTCTTTTCAACGCCTTTGGTGAAACCAATCATATCATGTGAGTACGTCAATTTCTTTAACCATTTTTTTTCTTTTTTCTTAGATTTTTTATCAGTCGCTTGTACTATTGTATATTCAAGTTCCATTGATGGCTATTGAAGAGTTATTTTCAAGCTTTCAATATTTGTCTTACTGGGTCCTTTTTATTGTTTTCAATTATCAGCAAACTTTGACTTTTAAAGGGAAAGTTCTTGGAACCAGAGTCATACGCATCTGTTTGTTTCCTGAGAAAAAAAAAATCTCAACAAGGTAATATTAGCTTTTTCATATTCTTTGTTATGTTGCTTTTTTTTTTTTTTTCTTAAATTATGGGTTTTTAATTTCTATTCTACCCTTTTAATATTTCCACCTTTCCAGTATTAATTTTCTTGATTTTCTCGTCAACCAAACAGCACAGACACGGAAAACCCATAAATTATTTATTCTAGAGCAACTTTCTTTAACTCTTTCTACTTTGGTAGAGAAGAAATTTCAAGGCATAAACGCTGCGACTCCATTGCGAAACAGAGCTTGCTCAGTGAATCAACAATACAAAGAACGATACACATATAGCCTTGTACTCAAAGGCAAGAAGAGCCAAGACAGTAGCAATTATAGGCGAAAACGATGGGTTCTTTCAAGGGTCATGCTTTACCGGGAACATTGTTTTTGTTGGTTGGTGTGTGGCATACATGGAGCTCTTTGGTTAGATATGTATCCAATCCAAAGGCCTTTCGCGTCCGGGTTTGGAATCCTGTGCCTGGTTTTGATGGGAAGCTCAAGTACTTGGAACTTTATCTCGTGGCCATTGGTGCTTTCATTGATTTGTGTATTGAGCTCTTATACTCTACCCATCTCAAGTTTTTTGTCAATGGAGTCTTGAATCCTTCTCACATGAATGATTTCGAACACTCAGGAATGCTTCTTATGTTCTTTATATTTGGTGTTGTTTCATTGCTCTCAGAGAAAACGAGGTTGGTTCTTCTTTTTCTTTAGTTTTTAAAGGCTTCTTCTTACCTTTCTTGTACTCATATTGTATGATAATCTGTTTGGAGTTTGGGAAAATGAGGAAATAGAGGATTAAGATTTCAGAATTTGGAGTTGGAGAAAATAGAATCAGATTCGAAACAATAGTGGCCTGGACCTTAGTTTCTCCGTCGGAGTAACTCTTTTTTTTGTTGCTTTATTTTCCTCTGCTTTGATGGGTGCCATTAATTATTCATAGCAATGAAAGGATTAAAAAAAATGGAAAATATTTGGGTGAAATTGAGAATCTAGAAGGATTTTTATGAAGTTCCTTCTTTGTTCCGATTAATTTGCATGTATGTTAGGTGGTACAGGAAGTTAGGAATGAGAAAGGTGAAGAAGTAAATGGGAATGCCAAGGTTTAACTCAGCCATATTGAAGAAGTGAATGGGAATGCCAACCCTTAGCTCAGCCATATTCATTTCTAGTAACTGTTTCTTAGCATTCTCTCGGTGTCATTGCTTTATTCTTTGAGAGAGAATAATGAAATAAATTGTCCACTTTATAAATGAGCGAGTGAATGAACTCATTAGTTTCTGTTTTATGAAAGGAGATGTTAAGTATACCTGAAGTGTCTACAAATTTTTCTTTTCTTAACTAAATCTTTGTTGAGAGAAATTTCAGTGTACTTGCCCTTGGTTTTGGCTTCAGTAGGCTAAAGATTTTAACTCAACTACTGACTGGGTAGAATTGAGTTTGTCATTGTTATTAAGCTGAGAACACCAGGAAAGAAATTGAATTCAGCAGAAAAGACACTGTAATTGTTATATATGCACTTCAGCTTCTCTTGTGCGCTTCTGGGATAAAAGGTTCATTTGATAGCATACAATTTAAAATGCTTATTGTCTTATTCATATCTCTAGGAGCTTAGGGTGGTTCACAAAAATTTTAAAAATTCAGAAACTAACATTGGAAAGTATATAGTGTTGCTATGCATTACAAAATTCATGTGAATTACTAGAAAAGTACAGGCTTAACTTTCTTGATTGTTTCTTTTGGTTTTAAGGTACAAAACTCTATTAGAAAATAACTCTCCTGATCCAATCATTTTTAAATTTGACGAGCTAGTGGCATAAATCAGGTAAATAGTCACTTGCCCTTTTCTTTGAAGACTTCGGAACTTCTGCTTGTTACCATAGATGTGATAAAAAATAGGGAAAACTAAATGATGAACCATTGCTAGCGAGCTTCAAGTATCTGATAGAATAGAATATTTCTTTGTTTCAAATATTGCATTGAAATTACTTCTTTCCGGTCTAAAATTACAGACCTTGTGTCTTGTGTGTAGCATGTGACTTGAGTGGGATTTGAGATTTAAACATTGGACCCTTTTGGGTGTGGGCTGTAAAATGGTTATATCAATCGTTACCTTGTTGAGCATCAAGCTACTAATTGTTTCAAAATGAGCATTTACCAAACTGCCTGCCTGATTAAAGTATTTGGTTCATGTTATCAGAACCTTATATTTTTATTTGTTATTAATTCCTAGATTCCACAAGACCATCATCAATGTTTTTTATCTTTACTGTAACATAAGTGATTATGCAAAATCAAAGTGTTATCTTCATTGCAACTATAGCTAATTTCCAAGACCTTCTTAATGCTCTAACCCCGGACCCAGATTTCTACCCTTGCCAGAAGGAGCCCTTTGTTTTGTTGCTGCCACAGCATTTTGCGCAGAATATCTACTGTTTTACTTTCACTCGACAACTCATAAAGGCCTTGAAGGATACTACCATCTCCTCCTTGTCCTCCTAATAGCACTATGCGTTTTATCCACAGTGGCTGGAGCTCTCCTCCCAACCAGCTTTCCTGTTGATTTGTGTAGTGGCATTGCTATAACTCTTCAAGGCCTCTGGTTCTATCAGACAGCTTTCAGTCTGTATGGACCCATGAGGCCAGATGGCTGTCAAATTAAGGATGATCAGATCATATGTCGATCAATGGCCAGTCAAGTTCGAGGCGAGCTGCTTGCTAACTTCCAGCTTTTTACATTGGTTTTCGGTGTCCTTGCAGCAGTTGTGGTATCATATGGTTTTGCAGCATCCAAATATGGGCATTCTGATCTTAGGAGCTTGCATTTGGCACAGGATGAATTCAAATAAGATTAATATAGGTATGCTATTTACCCGATTTTTCCTTTTATTTATAAATTTTTCTACAATTTGTAAATTTTTTACTTATCATTGGAAGGCACGTGAAATTAGTCTATATGTTTGTATATCATTTGAATATCTCTTAGTGCAAGGCTGTCAAGTACGAATCAGGGTTCGTCCACTTATTACGTGTACTGGTGATTGTAAGTGAGGATTATGGGTTTGATGCCTGAACCTAGAAAGAAACCAAGATGTTGAGTTCAATGAGATAATTTACTATATCAATGATTAAATTGAGTACTTTTTTTCACGGTTGTACAGGTTTATAATGATGCATGGACAATGGAGGAAGAGATAGCCATGGCTTTGATATGGCGTCTTGAGATGTCAACTATTCTAAAAACGTATCTTTGTAAATAGATGACTGGGTTGGCATAATAGCATATGATGACGACCTTTCTTGTATGAAAACCAGTTGGAGAGTTTAAAAACAGAGAGAAAATTGATTGATAAGGATGAATAAATGATACTCAAATGCTTAATTAACTTTGATTGGTTGAATCTATAATCTTTGGTGAAACGTAATTCAGAGTCAATTGATTTTTTTTTTTTTTTTTTTTTTTGTTCCTAGAAAAACATAAAGGATCTTAAAAACTGTAAATCTAAATTTTAATTAATTAATAAAGAAGTAGACAATCATCATATCTTAGAGCGGTGACTATTCGCATTAGACATACCGTTTTTAGTCTTTTTAGAATAAAAATGTTGCATTTTCATTCTTATGTTATAATTTTAAGAATAAAGAATTCAATTTCAATTAGTATTATAGATGCTGCTTCAAAAACAAACAATATAAATAAAATCATAATTATTATTCAAAACGTCCCACAATAAATATATTAATTATTATAAATATATATATTATTGTAAATGTTTTTTTATTTTTCTTACTACATTATTTTATATGTTCCTTCATATATCCCACTATATTATTATTTGATGTATTATATTTAGTTTTATTATATTATTTATAAGATGTAACTTATAGTGAATTTATATTGTGGGTTTATATATTGTAACCTATAATGGAGAGAAACCCTATAAATAAGAGTTTTTATTATTTTGTAATATACACTAAGAAGACAATAAAAAACTATTTTTTCTACATTCTTATTATTGTTTTTTTTATTATTATTATTGTTTTTGTTTATTTTTTATATCACGTTATCAACACGATTCTCTATTTTTAAACAATCAAATCCATGTAAATTTTTCTACTCTTAAATTTCATGCATCTTATTTATTTCACTATCTTAATAAATCATTTATATTTATGAGAATATACTAAAATATATGAGTTTATTATTCTTATAGAAAAATTTTATATTGTCATTACCTCTATGTTTATAATTCATGTTTCGTTGCTTTTGATTGATAATAATATTATTCTTATATGTTTTAGAGTTTTTTGTTAATGGGTAGATCGAAATTATTTTGCTCTTATACTATCCAATTTTATTGTTCATGACACATTTAATAGTTTTCTTATTCAAAAAATTTAAATATCTTTCTATTGATAATATTTTTATTCAAGTATTTGAGGTTTGAATTTTTTTTTTTTTTTTTTTTTATAATATTCTAATTTAGGTATTTGAATAAATAAATTCTATTTTTATACATTATCATTTTATTTTTCAATCTACATCTAACATAAAAAAAAATTCTACTATTTGTTTTTGTATAGATTATAACATTTTATACTTGTTAAAATATAATTTGAAATAAAAGAAAATAATTTATATCAATGATTTATATTTTTTATCTTATAAAAGTATAAGTGAAAAAAAAATTAAAATAATTATTATAATTTTTTTAATTTAATCGTGTATTAATAATGATAGTAAATTTATTTATTTTGATATTGCAAAGTTATTTTTTTATTTTAAATATGTTGATTTTTTGTTAAAATTAACTTTTAATGTGTGGAGAATATTTATAAATAATGATATGTTAATATTTTACATATATCAAATATACTCCTACATTAGCAATATCAATAAAAAGATTAAAAAAAATATTATGAATTAACTTTATACCTTCTGATTTAATCTTATTTCATAAAGTGAATGCATTCATATTTAATTGAATAAAATAACAAGTCAATGAAAAATTTATGAAACATATCCCACTAGTTTTATCTCATTTCTTGAAGTGAATGTGGTAATTTAAAGGTAAATATATAATAATTATTCTTTTCATAAGAATAAAGAAATATTATAAAAATACTTATCACCGCCAAAAGTGGAAAAAATTGTACATAAATAAAAATTAAAAAGATGGACAAAATTTTTAAAGTAAATATTATAAATATGGTATGAAGAAAAATTAGTCACATAATTGTCGTATAATAAAATATTTTATTAATATTTATCGAGCATCGCAAAAAGAGAATAAAAAATGTGAAGATAAATTTTATCTCTAACAACGATGATCTTAATTATGATCATATAGATATTGTTCACGTTGATGTGACAAATAATTTTTTTGAAAATATTGAAAGTGAGAATTGATTTCGATATATATATTGTGAATAGTGCGATAACTCATACAATTTTAAAATTTTCAAATATTTTTCTTCTTTGAAAATGAGTGAAACAATTGTTTCTGATAAAATAAAAAATAATTGAAAGCTCTAAAAGAGTTAATATATTATCACAAGAGAAACAAAATTTATTATACATTATACATAATACATTATTTTCTCCAAAATCTCATAGAAATTTATTAAGTTTTAAAGATATTCGCAGTAATAAATATCATATTGAGACAGTAAATTAGAGGAATCAATAATACTTTCATATTACAAGCATTATTTCGGATAGAAAAATATAATGAAAATTTTTCTGTTATTTTCTCTTATTTGTATTATAAAAAAATTAGTGGAATTAAAAAGAATCTTATAGCAAACCAGAAGTTTATATATCCAAATATTTTTATTATTTGGCTTGAAAAGTTAGGTCACTTTGGTTTAAAAATAATGAAAAAAATATTAAAAATTCACATTGGAATCTATTGAAAAACTAGAAGATTTTTTAAATCAATTAATTGGTTTTTGATCAAAAGCCAGATATTTCTCATCTAAGAATTTTTGAATGTGCAATATATATCTTAAATATTTCACCACAATGCACTAAAATGAGTCATCAAAAGAGGTTAAAAATATAAGTTAAATGTAAATCTCCCTCAATGATTAAATATTTTGAGTTATTAATGGTAGTATATTTACTGTTCGATTTACAGATTGTCATTTGAAATAATATTCTCAATATTAGGAAGAGATAATAAAAATTGAAAAATATAATAATATGAAATACTTAATCATTATCAATCACACTCCAACTCCAATGATGCGACGGTTCCAGGGCAAGGGTAGGCTTAATACCACTATAAACCTGTAGAACCCTCATATCCTGAATCTCATACACATTTCATATTTACATGATATATAATTATCATTAAAACATTCATTTCAAAGATTTAGGTAATCACCATTCATACATATATATGTTTATCATTAAGGAATTTCCTCTTGTTCCTTACCGATCAAAAGATACTTTCCACATCTACATCACTAAGGAACAAGGGTAACCCAATTATAACAGTTTAGACATCAAAATATTATCATCATCAATATCTAACTATGGAACTCTAGAGTATACTCCTAATACATACAGTACCATAATACAATTCAATAAATAAATATATATAAATCAAAATGATTACAATGGAGACTTCTTGAA
>CANXYC011968140.1:0-10738 GCA_948193065.1 Aleurites moluccanus | reverse complement strand
TGTTATTATTGTTCACCATATTTTGAACATTTCATATGCTATACTTATAGTTCATCACTTATACCACATATTTTCAATACTATTTGTTCTATCCTTTGCTATATTGATACTAACTTTTTTAGGTTCCAATTCAGCTTTAATGGTATATAATTATCATGCAATTTTGTATATAATTACTTACTGAGTATCTTATACTCACCCCCATAGTTTTAAATCTTTTCAATTGACGATGAGGTCCGAGTTCCACAGGTTCATCTTTCTTCACCGTGGACATTTTGACTTATCTATGTAAATATTATAAGTTAATCTTTATTCCAAATTCTGTCTAGTAGCTCCATGGTACTGTAATCTAAAGTATGAGTAATTAGATTTGGTATGTATATATTTATCTATGTGTGGATGTTGATATAGTTGCCTATTTTAGGTATTATAGCAGGTATGATAATGATAATAGTTTATGTTGTGAATTGAGAAGTATGGATGAGTTGATGATGTAGAGATGAAGTTGAGTTGGGAAATGATATTGGAAGTATTTAATTGATAAATTGGTAAATTGGCATGTTGAAAATTCAGAGGAAACTCTACCGGATTTTCGACAGAACATTAGCCTAAAGTATATGTATGAGATTTGGCATGAGATATAATGGGGTAACATGAATGAACTTATATGATATATGATACATTAGAATGAATAAGGTTTTTGAGTATTGGCTATATTGTATTAGGGGTTCATCGAGGTACTGGTAGCCACTGGCGGATCTCGTACCCTTGGACTATCGCGGCTCCCCGGTTTGGGTCGTGACACGTAATTTGATCATTTGTGACCAAAAAGATGATGCAATTGGCATGCCATTGTCACTGGCGACGGTGGCATTCAAATGATTGGCCTACGGATTTTTCGGCATGGTTTTGGTACAATATTGATATTGCCCTAATTATCAACAAACCAGCATATGGAAAGCAATTTATAGGCAACAACCACAACTCAATAATCTTCATCAAAGTTATCAAATAGGCATGGAAAAAAAAACAAGTCAAAAGTATGAACAAAAACTAGGCAAATTTCAAAATTTAGGGTTCGGCCAAGAATCATTTTGCACAATTGGATTCCAAATTTCATTTTAACAATTTAGGCAAGTAATTTGATGCATAAGAGACTCACCTAACACTCCAAATCACCAAGCACAATAGATTTGCTACCCAATTCCTCAAATCCTCAGTTTAGGCCAAAATCGGCGATTTTCTCCGAACGAATTTTCTACAACGAAACGAACATCGATTAATACCCAATTAACTTATTCTAAAGCCAATTTACACATCCTAATTCATATACTCAAAATTCAATTATACAACTTCCATTTAGGGTTTTAAAATTAGGGAAATTTGTTTAATGCATCAATTGATGCAATTAAACCATTTACCCATTCCTATTATCATTAATTTAACCTAATTAAACCCTAAAAACCAATAAACAATCAACTTATTCAAAATAACTCATTTGGCCGAAATCCACTCTTGCTTGTTCTTCAATTTTTCTAGAATTTTTAGGGTTGATTTTGGTAGATTAGTGTTTGTATGGTTTTAGTTTATGGTTTTCTTCAATTTCCCTTCACAAAACAATGGAAGAAATCAATTGGAAGAAAGGAAAATTGCTCACGGGTGAAGAGAGAAAAAAATCAGCCAAAAATTGTTCTAAGTCCCATTTATATAGTAGGACAAAATAGGCAAATTATACTTTTAGTCCTCTAGTTTTTCAAAATTTGCTTTTGATCATTTTTTGCTCGGTAAATCATTCCAAAAATTCCGTCGGGAATTGGAATTCAAAGTGTATGTTTAAAAATTTTATTTTTATTAATATTAATTAATAAAAATAGTTTCAGATTCATTTTGAAACTCAAACTGCCGAAATTTTACTATTCACCAAAAGTACTCTTTATTTACGGTTTTGTTATTTTGCTTGCTATATCAGTGTTCTTAATTATTTTCTCATATTTCTTTTTACTGTATTCACACATGAATATATCTTATCATTAACCCTCAATCCAAATTCAAAAATTCATCCGTCAATCATTCTGCTATTTTTACAGCAGCGATATCGGTACTGACGATTTTCGAAAAATTTTCTCATTTTCGCTCTAACTGATTTTCTAAAATTATTATTGGTCATTTCAATGATTTTAATCTATATACTGAGAACTTTATTCACTAAAACTTGTTATACATTTATAGGGTACTACAATATATTGCAATGCTTGTAACCTTTTATTATGTGGAGTGAGAGTTCTTTTAATTTATTTTTTTTAGGTGGGTACCTTAGAAGTGGCTTTGAATAGTGGGACCAAGGTTGTAGATGATGAATTTTTTATATCACTGGAGTTACTAACGAGGCAATTGCTAAAATTGGACACTATTGAGGTAAAAGGAGAAGCACCAACTTGTAAATCGTTACATTTTCTTTTTTCTTTCTTTTTTTTTACTCAATGAAGAAGGGAATGAAACAATTTCTAGGTTTATGATTTCTGGATTTTTTTTTCATGTTGATGGGTATTGATTGTTATTGTATTTTAATGGTGGGTTTTTTATTTAATAGATATAGATATGAAATATGTGTAAATAGATTATGATTCTTGTGATAAATGGATTGATTGGAGTTGTTGCCAATGGAACACGAAAAAGAGAAAGGAAGAAGAAGATAGATTTTCTTCTTCGATCTCTCTTTTCTTTTATTCTTTAAATCTTTTATTATATATATATATATGGCATCTCGATTCGCATGAATAAGTATTAAAAAATGCTAAGTTGGATACCACAGAAACATTCTGGTGAAATTTATGTCGAAAAACGGCAACGAAGATTATTGTTGCAATAAAATTAAAGGATTTTTTCACTGCAAATCGAAATCTAGGGACATTACTAAATTAAGAGTTAAGTTCAAGAACAACGGATATTTTTTAGCCAGGAAAGTAAATTACATGGAGATTAATTTCAAACCAAAGGAGCAAATTGTGGATCATTGTCTACTTGCCATATAGAGATCAAAAGGAAAATAAAGGGGAAGAAAATAGAGAATTCTAGAGGTCGAGATTTTCACAGTAGCATTTTTCTTTCTTTTATTCTTTTTGAAAACCAAGAACACTTTCAAACACTTTGTTTTATTTAGGGTTCATTTTTTATTATAATTTTCTCATTTTTGTAAGGGGTTATCCTGGGTGATCATATCTATCAATAATCTCATTTTTTATTTTGTAAAATTGCAACGATCATATTACAATTTAATTTCACATTTAGTTTATTGTTGGATTAATTACAGATTGTTTGTGTTGAGATCAACGAGCAATAATTTGGAAGCGACTATCTGTAATACCCCAGCAGACAGAGCAATGAATAGTGGGGAAATACAGAAGACAGTATGGATATAACGGATTATAGTAATGGATATAATATTAATTCAAGCATGAATAGACTCAATCGATTATTGGAATATACAGAGAATGATAGAGAGTAATATTTAAGAATTTTTTAGTCTCAACTGAGCCACTTTTGAGATACTGTCCTGGAAAATGCCGGTGTTGATTACACTGCTAGGGAAATAGCAATCCGGCTAATTTAAGAATTTCTGACCCAGACTTAGGGGAATTAAGTTAGTTAATTTTATGTGAAATTATGGTAAAAAGAAAGAGTTGAAAAATATTTTTAGAATACTGAAAATAAGAGTAATGACAATATTGTAATTTATGGCAACTTTGGGGGCAATTTTAAAAATTCATTGTCTGGGATCCAGAAATGACCCAGAACTATTTTTAAATGATAAAGAAATCTAAAATAAGATATTTTACTCCCCACACTCGAGGTTGAATCTAAACAGAATAAATAAAATAAATTACAGAAAGTTTCGGGGTCAAAATACAAATAAAGAAAATTTTGGGCCAAAGTACAATTAAACAAAATTGTGGGACCTACCTATTCTAGAAGAAAGCATGAGTTGGCAGGCAAAATAAATGGATGGAGTGATGGAGAAGATTTTGGATAGCAAATAATTAATTAACTTACCAAATTAATGGAAAGATGACGAGTAATCAAAAATTTAGAAAATTCTATTATTTTTATCTTTATTTTATTTTTTGTTGGCTTTGTGCATATAAAAAAATGATGGGAATAGCTATTGACAAAAGAGTGGCCGAATCATAAGGAAAGAAAAAGCCAAAAATTTGTTCCAACCATTCCAAAGAACCAACTAAAAGTAGATAGAAATTGATGAAGGAAAAGAAGATCAAAGGAAAAATTGATGAAAGATTTGTGTTCAAGCAATTTGGAGGTATATAAAGAGGAGGAATTCAATGGTTCAAGTTTAAGGTAATTTTCTAAACTTCAGTTTTTAGTTTAATTTAAGAGTTCTATGGCTTGATTTGGCAAATAATTAAGGTAATTAAGCTAAAAATGTAAAGAATGAGTTAGGGTTTATATAATTTCTGAAATCTGATTTGAGGTTGTAATTTATGGCTACTATTATGAAATTTTAATGACTGAATCTGAGTATTCTTAAAACATTAAAGTTGTAGATAAACATGTTAATTAGATTTATATAAAAGGAATTTGTAAAATTCGAAGTGATGAAAGAGTTATTGAGTAAAAATCGTAACTGGACAGAATTAGAGTTTCTATAATTTTGCTACTGTGTTTTAATTGTACAAAATGATAGATACAGAATTAGAAGAAATGTTCAACATTAAAAGTGTTCATTTATGTCTTATATATAATCCTGTAAAAGTGTTTTTCAATTAGATTTGTGGTTTATGAGATATTAGGTCATAAATATTAACTGCCCGGATTAACTGATAAACAGAATATAGGCTATTGAATTCTATTGATATGAGGACCTTAAAGTCTAAATTAGAGAAAGTGTTAATATGAAAGATGTTTACTTATATTTATCTAAATGACTGTAAATTTTTTTTTTTTTAATTAGATGAGAACTGAATTAATTATAGGCATGAAAATAGGGTATGTCTAGATAAAGATTTCAGGACATAAGTTTAATTTTGGAAATTCACTAATAATTATACAGTAAACCAAATATTCTAAAATTTGGATATTATAAAATTATATGTCTATTTTCAATAGGAAAAATAATTTCAGTAATTGGATAAGTATAAATTGAGTTATGGGATAAAATAGCACAGACTGCCAGAATAAGATTGCAGGCAGAATGCAAAGCAGCAGGGCTGGTTGTAAGACTAAGTTTAAATTAACACCATAAATTGTGTAGTAATGAGAATAAGGTGAATTTTGGATATTTTAAATATTTCTAGTTTAAGTAGGAATAAGAACTGAAGAAATTGGATAAGTGTAGAAAAAGAAGTGGATAATAGAACTCAGGCTGCCAGTATGGAATGATTCACAGAAAAACCTTAAGAATTTGGGAATTCTTAAGAATTTCTTTAATATAAGTATAAGAAATATAATTTTATGTTAAATAGTATCTAAATGGAACTTAATTGAATATGTAGAGTCAAAAATGAATGGAAGACAATGATGAGTACCATGAGCATGTGAGTAATGAACCAAGGAAATGGAATTGAAAACGAAAAGAATAAGTAAAATGCAATATGAAGTGCTCGGTGAGGTGAGTAATATACATATATCAATGCTTTTTCTTACTCCATTGAAATTATTGAATCCTTCTACTTTGGACTTTTATTCCATTCTAAATTGGCTTTGCTAAAATTTGATTATATCTATATATATATGAATTACATGAATTTCCCTAATTATCTTCATTACTTGAATATCTCTTCCATTGACTCTTGATTATTGATATAGAACCTTAAATATGATTATTTGTTATATGGCTATTCTATATGAATCCCATTGTTGTAATGATATGATTATGACAGAAAGGCCCACCGATAGGGTAGGGTTTACTACATCGGCATAGTGCACAATGAGTATTCTATACGGACCCTAGCTAGGAGAGACAAGGTCCTGGACATAAGGTCTGATCAACCTTATGCTCAAATTTATTAATTGCTATCGAGATATGTAGCTTTTCTATGTGGATTATATGGACCCAAAATTTTTTGTCATACTGCTTACTATTATTATTGACTCATTGAGCAATGACCTATGTATTCCATATTTCTTTATTGGCATCATCTCTATCTATTTATTGTTAACCAATATTCTCAAATGTATCTTGTTAGCCTTTCTTTATTATTATTGGGAAGAATTGACCTTATAAGCATGATATATGTATTTTACTCACTAAGTTATACTCACCCTATAGTGATTTATAATTTTTACAGGGATGAGATAGAGAAGTTTAATTCCAAGTCAATTTCTTTTCCTACTTGGGACATCAAGTACATCGAAGTAGAATTTTATTCATTAAAGATCTTATGTGTCAATTCTTAGAGCTCTTTTATATTATGAGTAATTAGGTAATTAAGTACTATAATAATATATGAACAATGAAGTAATTGACAATTAAATGATTTACTATTAAAGTTTAGTAATGAATGACTATAATATGTAACGATTAATGATAATGATAGTAAAGTGATAAAGACAGTGATATTGAAATAGCTAAAATGAAATTTTCATGTTTTGAAAAAAAGGATTTAGAAGTTCCATGTATATCTTTGTGAACTATGAAGTTGAGGGTATAAGGAAGGCAAATTATTGGGAGTGCATTTTATTTCAGGTTGTGAAATTATAAATATAATTTGGGAATAAGGTTAAAATTACAAAAGAAACTCTGGCAAAATTTCTGAAAAAAAATTTATAAGTAAATAATGAAATTTCAATATTAATGAATGAGTTAAAATTGATTGAATGTTTGTTGATTGGGTTGTTAGCGAGTTCTACGGGTTTCCAGTGACCTTAGGTCTACCCTTACCCTAGGACCGTCGCGTTCCAAAAGTAGGATGTGACATTATTGATTAAATATTTTTATTCCCTTAAACTCTAATTTATTTAATTGTGTTTTATTGATCATATGATGAATACAATTAAATTTATTAATTGGTTATTGGTGTTAATTCAAACATAAATTAGATTATGCTAATTCATCTATTCACCGTGAACCCTAAATTACTATTTGTTACTTGTGCCAATCTATTTTTAATTTTCTTTTCTCTCAATTCTTCCAATTCCCAATATTGCTATTTTGTTCACAATTGCTTACTTTCTAAATTGCTTACATAATTGCTCATAATTACCCACTCACTCATAATTGTTCGCTTTTACTCACAAATATCACTTTACTCGCTCTCTTTCTCCCCCGAATCATTGATTTCTTTGGCCCTTTTCTTTAAACTACTCTTTAATTTTCTTGAAATCGATTCTAACAAAACTTTGATTAGAGTGTCTAAGATTTTTATTTTCTTTGATTTTATTTATTTTTACTACGTGACAACCATTAATTACATTTACTCCGACCAAGTCTTCCAGGTAGAAAACGACCTTAGGTGTCCTTATTACTATTACTACAATCACCTCATACACTTGCGAGTATAACCTAATCCTATACATTTTAGGACGGTCAAGAACATCAAAATTAAAAATTAAAAATTCAACATAGTGACAAAAATTGATTCTCTAAAGCCTCACATTCTCTCAAGTATTTAAAGGATAGAAATTTGAAGCACTTAAAAACCAAATCATGCATCATTATTGTCATAGGCTTGCTAATTCATCTAATCTCCACCACATAATCACCATTTCAAAATTCAAATTCAAAGGTTTTTCATTTAGTTGTAATAGGGCTTGGGTAAAAGGGCCGGAAACAAAGGTGACAATAGGTTAAAAAGATCCCTAACCAATTCAACAATAATTACAAATGCAAATGATAATGAAAAACTCACCAATCTTTTTAATCCAAAAATTCAAATCATAGTCCTAACCCTTTATTTCCTATATTCATGCCTTAACAACCTGTTTTATATTTTTCTTTCTTTTTATTGCTACTATTCTTTTAATTTTTTTTTCATTATTTTTCTTTTAGTTGTATTTTTCACAGGTCTTTATAATTTACAAAATATAAAAGGCATAAATATAAAACAAATTATACTCAAGTATTCCAATTAGCTCAAATTACTACTCGTACATAGAATCTCCCCATACTTATTTAATACTCTTATACATCATTAAAATGTTCTTAAACCCTAAGGGAAGTGAACATAACATTTTAATAGCTAGCTCATATAAAGGTATTTTCAAAGAAAATGATATATAACAATAATAGGGTCAAAGGGGTTCATCTAATTGAATTCATAAAGTTGGACTTTTTAAACTAAATGGTTATCCCTAATTTACCTTTATCATATTCAAAATTCAAAATTGCTACATTTATATGATTTCAAAAAGTAATCAAAAGCAAGTTCTAAAATAATTTTAACATGATGGTCAACACTCAAAAAGAATAAGATTGATTTAATTTTATCAATCCAAAATTGGCTTAAAAATCACACTAGAGAAGAAAAAATAACCATATGATATTAAAATTTCAAAAATTTAAATATCAATTATATAGCTAATAAGAAATAAATTATTAAACACTATTATATCAAAACTATCTATTTCATAAGTTCATATACCAAAATTCATGAATATTCACAAACAAAGCATTTTTATTTGACAAAAAATTTTAATTTTTAACAAAATTAAAGCAAATAATAAAAATAAAGCAATAAATAAAAAATTATTTATTCCCTCCCCCACACTTAAAATTTCACATTGTCTTCAATGTGAAAAAAAGGTATTTAAATAATACATAATAAATAAAAGGATAGAATATTTAACTTACAATACTTTAGGTGTGGATATCTTTTAAAACTAACTTCAAGAAAATTAGCTCAAATATTAAGCATTAGGTAAGCAAGATATTCACATAATAAATCACATATGCATTTAATTAAGAAGAAAAATAAAAGTTCACTAAAGCTAATTATAATAGCAATCAATTAATAAGTAAATCAATTTTTATCATAATTAAAACTAAAACATAAAACTTAATAATTGATACTAATCATGATAAATTTTAATAGAAAAATTCAAACCAAACTAATATTTAATTCTTCTAATAATTAAAATAGATGCTAAAAATAAAATTAAAAGTAAAGATTAGAATATTTGCTTCTAGATGCTTTTCGCGGTCATAATGCATTCAAGCTAACTTTTTTTAGAAGAAAGAGTTAGATTAGATTAATAAGAAATATAAGAAAAATTATTTAAAAGCAAATATCCTAACTAAAATATAAAAAACAAGAAAAATGAATTAAAACTGTAATTAAAATTTATAATGGGTTACTTTTCATCAAGTGCTTTTTTAACGTTATTAGCTAGACGTTTTAGTTACATTTTTTGTTAAGGATACAACCTCATATATGGAAGAGTTCTTGGAAGTTTCATCCTAAACTTCTCTCTAGTACGCTCTCTTTTGCCTAAGTAGTAAAATGCAAGCTCCATGGAAGATTTTCCACCATTAGAATTTTCTTGAGTTTAAAAATCTTACATGGGTTCTCAAATATCTTGCAATTTATCATAAATGCCTCATCCTTAACATAGTCTATGCAATTAAATTCTTCATTATTAATACATGTACTTTGAGAGTCAAATGCTTGATCAATTTTTCTTTTCATCTTCTTTTTGACTTCTTGTAATATTTTCTCATAAGCCGATCTATATCTGCAAGATTTATCATAAGATAAAATGTCATTAGTTTTATTATTTATAGCATATACAATTTTACTTTTTTCTGATTGTTGTTAGTCAACCCTCAAATTTGGAGGTTTACATAGATTTGTGGCTTTATGTAAGTCCTTCAAAGGTTTGAAAATTTGAGTCTTATTTTTAGAAGCGTCACTAACAACTTCTTTCTTTTTTCTCTTCCTCTTCCATATATTCATTTTCAATTTTCTTTCTAAAGGAAACTATTGCTTTTTCTTTTTCTTCCTTTATCTCATTTTTTTCATTTTCTCTCCTTCCTTAATCTTTTCTTTTTTTATAGGAGCTTCAAATACAGATTTCTCATTTTCTCCTTTTCAAAGGAAGTATAAAAATTTACCTCCCCACTATCTTTTTTATTATAATTAATATGGTTTTGAGGAAGCCTAATCTCATCCTCTTGGATTGAATGAAATATTTCATCATCTTCCCATATTATTTTAACTTGCACTTGTTCTTGGAGGCATTTTAATATTACACTCACATGTTCTTTTTTTGGGAGGATTGTTCAATATTTTTCACAACCTTGTTAGTCTTTTCATTGATTTTTGATTCATTTTAAGGTACTCTTGCAAAGTTTCCTACAAAGTAGGTTCTTGCAAAATTTCATCTTGGATTGATAATTCTTGCATTTGAGTAACAAGTTGACTTACCTAAATTTCAATTTTATCGACACAAGTTTCTATATAATCAAACCATTTATTAGTTTCTTCTTGTTGTTGAGCTGTAACCTTGATAAAATCATTCTGAGTTTCCTCTAAAGTTAGTTTCTTTGGCCTATCTTCTTACACATACGAATATATTGTGGAAGAATTTCCTCCAATATTGATTTCCTTTGCTCAAAATGGTAGTCAACTAATGGTTGCTCTGTCACGACCCATCCCGGGAGTCGTGACGGTCCTAGGGTACGGGTGATGCATAAGCGACCAGTACCACGTAGAACCCAATAGACTATCTATATGGCATGCAACAAACAATTACAATTTAAATAAATATAAAAATGCTGAGGAAAATT